>CABFWB010002189.1:33224-51971 GCA_902151455.1 Timema bartmani
TTAATGGTCTAAAACAGGCATTTAGAGTCTTAACATATTTTTTTCTGAAATCCTCATGCTTTCATTGATAAGGCTGGAAAATTTCAAAGAGATAGTTTGATTTGGGAGTGAGATGGAAATTTTTTGGTAATGAAGTGTATCTTGCGTAGAAGGCCTCGAAAATGTTTAAAATCGAGAACTCGGTGAAAGTTTAGAGGTCTGTAAAATGAAAACCAGATGAAATAGAGGAGGAAAAAAAAATGGTGGTTACTTACCACCATGAAGGGATTGAGCATACCAAGTTTCATCAAAATCTGAGACCATGGGTGTCAAAACATTTTTTTTTGGTTGAATTGAGGTGGAATGACCCGATAGCAAAAAAAAATCTACTGTTGTAAGACATTTGGAACAATAAATTTGTAAAGGCAGAGGAAAAAAGTTTAAGGTACTAAAAGTAAATCAACATACAAAATAAAGCCTATCTTAAAGTGAATACATTAGATTTACAAATACATAGCTACTATCGCATATCTAGGAGCGACATTATAATATAAACCAGTTGAGGTGACATAACTTGGTGATCATGATTCTCTTTGGATAATAATGATGCTTCATATTTAATACGTTTTTGTAAGAGTCTATTATTTAATTTATGCTCGTTGGTAAAGTGTGATGCTCTTTTTTCAAACATGTTTCTATGATCGTGCTTAGGTAAGGTTTGCATTATAATTGGAGTGCGACGGCCCCCCTGCGATGTGCTTGTTTGTCAACTCAGATTGTAGACTAGGTAATATTTTATTTCTAAGATTTTTTATTTATTAATTGCCATAACTGGTTTGTGATTGCCATGGTTAGCTTAGGATTATACACTAAGGAAATTTCAAAATTATGACAGTTGGATGTTCACCAAAAAAGCAAGAATACTATAGCGAAATACGTCAAAGCTTGATCTAGTACATTACAAAATCAAAGTGACCAAAATATTATCAAACATATCCATGTCTAAATTTGTTTGTCACACATTTGATTCAAATTTCTATTAAATCTTATTTCTATATTATTATTATATTAATTTTTTTATGATAGTGATTATATAATTTTAGTTTCAAACCTATCCAAACTACATAATCAGAACCTTTTTTCTTTACTTTAGTAGATAATTTTTAATCCAAACACTTAATAACTATAGCTGTGAATAAAACAATATTTGGGTATAGTTAGGAATATACTTTTTTATATAAAGTCTGTTCAGCGTAGGAATTGTTTTCTGAAAAGCCTTTTTACCTACCAGAAAGCTATTATATAGTAGGATTTTGGTAGGAAAAAAGGCCTTTCAGAGAGTAATTCCTACCGTGAATGGAGTATACTTTGTATTGTCAACAATTTTACTTACTTTACTAAACTCTCTTATTGTGATATAAATATATATTTTTTTAAATCTGCAATTATTAATTGTAAGAAAATATTGTTCTACTGTAGTAAAATAATCTTATACTGAAAGAGTTTTCAGTGTAGATTTTTTAAATATTTATTTCTATTCTCTTTTACTAAAATTAAGAGATATTTAATTTTCCACACAGACACGAGAAGGTGTTGGACAAGTGTGATTGGACAAAACCTTATTATATTTTTGTTGTGTAATCCTAACGCGCATTTATGGAGATAAGCTTCATTTTCAGACTTGATTTTACTATAAACTGATTTAAAACCTGTTTGTTAACTTTCATTGCACATTAATATAAAATAATAATTCTGATACCAAGTACCGCGTCTACTACCCTTTAGGATTATATGCTTAAGTGCTAATTACGCTAATTGGCTAGGATTTGAGAAGGTTGGATATAGAGTATGTGAACCCGCATTTGTGTGGAGGGAGAGTGGAAAACCATTTAGTGAACCCAGTTCAATCAAGCGAGATTTGAACCTTGGTCTCCCTGTCCTCAGCAGTCTAGCTCAACACTAAACTAGTGTGTTAGCTAACTATGCCACCGAGGCGGGTATTAGTATAAAATAATATTGAATATAATCATTCCAGTTTTTAAAATAAGGGGGTATTGCCAATACCAAATATCTAAATAGTAAACTCTTTTAATTGTATTTTACATGCTTTTAACTTTTTTTTAGTTTATAAAGTAGCATATTACTTGTATATTTTGTGTGCATTAGTTTGACAGCAAAATGTAAAAATGAATGCAACCTTTACAACTTAAGTAATTAATTCTAATTACTGATATATTTTGTGTGCCGTCTCTCACTTCCCATTTCGGCTATCCGCGTATTTACTACAATGAGGAAGGTAAAATGTTTGGGAAATGTGCCCGTATTTGCGTTGAAGGAGAATTATAAAAATATTAGGAAAAAACACTCTCAATACACCCAATCGGGAATCGAACACTGATATCCCAGTTATTTGCAGTCCAGTCTAATGAAGAAGTGAATCCTAAGGAACTGTGACCGCAAAAGCTGGTCACAAAATATTTAATAATTCATTAACAAGTGCATTTCCAAGATCTCATGTCACGTTTAAGCTGTAGAAGCACTGGCATTGTATATTTGGGTCCAACTCTCTCATGTGTTTGAAAAGTTTTGGTCAATGAAAGGGGGGTGAGGCGAGTTAAGGGATTACCGCTACCTGGACTATTGTATTCGGGGAGGCAGCAGCTCTTAGCTATCAGCTTGCCTTTCTCACGAGGAACATTTTGCAAGTGAGTTTTTATACAGAATTCCCACTTGGAAGCGCTATTATCACTGGATATTTTAAGTTCTACCTGACTCGAGGGGCACAGAAAATCTCTCGTAAGGCTATGTATCTGTTATTTCCTTGTCTGTGGACTTGATGTACTATTTTTGAGTGTGTCAAAAAAGGCTTTCCTGCTTATCTCTATCTTAGTATTATTTCTGCGCCTTGCTCGTTACTATAGCTTGTAGGTTAGTATGTTTAGGGTAACAGGAGAGCATGATGGTGCAATATTCTATGATTATACTAAAAAAAACTTACATTAAGTGTTTCCAATTTGATAAATGCCTTAGAACATGTACCAAAAGCGCCATTAGCACAGCTAGCTATAGCAAGTACAGAAAATATGTCTTCAGCTTCCAAAATATCATCATACTCTCTCAGGTGTAGTGCAGTCTTCATTGCTGAATCAATAAAACCTGTGAACATTTCAATACAATAATTGCAATTATAGTTTAATTAAGACCACACCCACAATAATTTTTCTCTCATGAAGATGAATTGTCTGTATGTGTAGATATAAAGTAAATGTTTAGATTAGAGATGGATCAAATCCACTATTTTACGAATCTGAATATAGAATCCAAATCTCCAATTCACCTTCGAGTCCTGAATCTCAAATCCCAATCTTAGAAAAAATTATGAACATAAGAGTAAATATAAATATAGGTAAAAGAATAATAAAATAGAAATATTAACTAAATGTTAATATTCTTTCTTATTATCCAGTCATTATAACATTAATACTATCAGTTAAGTGTTAAATTACTGGTCTGGGTTCTGGTTGTTAAGTTCATTCTATAATTATGTTTGGTTTCGAGCCACCAATAAGCAGTATTAGAGCTCAAAAACAAATTTCACTTGAAAAATTGGAAGGAAAAAATATATTATTTTTAAGGGATTTTAGTTTTGAATCCGAAATTTTCTCAAATCCTCAAATCCTCAATATCCTTAAGAACTATAGGATTCGAGGTCCCATCCCTAGTTTAGATTCCCAGATGAAAGTTGTGTCAATGGAAGAGTAATACCCATGAATCAGGCTGCTCTTAGATTAGCTAATAGCACATATAACAAGAAAATATATTAATTTTTGATAGTTAAAATCTGCTTCAGTTGTCGAATGGTCTAAGGCAGTGGTTTTCAAACTGTGGTCCTTGGCAGTGTGTCAAGTGGTCCGCAATTGGGACCACAAGAAAATGAACGGTATGACAAAATCGTATTTGCTTTCTTAAATAGTCTATTATATTGAGACTAAGTTTTCAAAAATAAGTAGTCAGTAATCTAACCTTAAGTGATCTTTATTAAACTATCATGTAAAGACTTTCAGTTATACATTTCAAACAAAATTGTTAGGTCAATTTTTTAAATTACATAAAATAAAACTATTCTTTATCTGAGGGCTTCAAAACAAATCAAAACAACACCCCGAAGACAAACAGAATTGTTTTTTGGGTTATGGGGCGCATGAAACCCAAACATTCATCATAGTCTTGAGGTCAACATTTTTCACAGTTAAAATATTTGTTCTCTTTATAGAAAAGAAAAAAGTGAAATAAATCAAAACAGTACTATATTGATAGGCTAGTTCCAGTGAGTAAACTTTACTTTGTCCCGCAAGTACAGTCCAATTTTCATAGAGAGAGCCGACATTCATAAAAAATGTACTATAATGTTAACTTATTTTATTAATGACTATTTGGTGTGCCCATTCTTCGCATGGGGAATCTATAAAGTACAAAAATGGAATGAAGAAGTAAGAATGTGGACTGAAATTTAGTATGGCAAAGTGTGAACTGATGGTAGGTGATGGTGATGGCAAGGAAGAGGGTAAGGCCTAATGGAACCTGGATAATTCGAACTTGAAGGGACCAGGAAAAAATTTGAATCATCCAAAAATTGGAATTAAATAAGTTTCTTAAAGGAATTGAAAAAAAACACAGTTAAGTTTGCAACCAGGCTCAAAAACTTTATTTAAAGTATTTTGATATAATCTGTTCACATTTCTTTAAAAAGTCAGATATTTTAATCTGTTTTCTTGATTTAAGTCTCTCAGTCATATTGTATGATTCGGATTGATTTAATGACTGGAAAATTGAATCACTTACATTGTTGCGACTTTAAAAAAAACGCCCTAGTTTTTGGATATGGTCCATGGCTTTTGACACACTCAGGATAGGCCTTTCCTGAACTATTGAAGAATTGTCCTCTTCATCAGCAGATGCTCCCTCCTCAGCCTGGATGTTATTGTTGAGAACTTCGGCGACGATCTCCGCATCAGTAACACTGCCACATCTTCATCCCCACTGACGAAGTCTACATAGAAGATAGCAGGATCAGGAGTAACTTCCTCCCAGTTGTCAATAAATGGTGCAGCTTCAATCAAAGTTCCTCCATCATTTTCTTTCTTGATAAAGCCAGCTTTTTTAAAGCAAGTTCTTAATGGTTTCAACATTCACTTGGTCCCACGCTTGCATATACATTCTTGAAGCTTGAACATCAAGCGAAATTTTCTGAGTAGACAAATCTACAGCAAGAATTTTTTCAACCAACAATCGTCTGTAGAGATGTTTTATGTTCTTAATTATTCCTTGGTCCATAGGTTGAATAACCGATGTCATATTTGGCGGGAAAAAATAACCTTAACATTTTCCAAAAGGGGAGCTCTGTTATGAGCAGTGCAATTGTCAATGAATATAAGGATTGTCCGATTTTGTTTGCCAAACTGTTTGTCGATTTTTAAAAGCCATTTTTCAAAACAGATCATCTGTCATCCATGCTTTTCTATTTGACTTGTATTCCACTGGCTTCGATTTTACATTTTTGAAGCAATGTGGGTTAGCCGATTTTACAATCATTAAAAACGGCATATTTTCAGAACCATCTATATTTGCTCCAACTAACAGTGTTGTTCGATCTTTACTAAGCATTCCCCCCTGCATCGTTCACCTTTAAATGCAAGAGTTTTGTCAGAAGTACACATGTAAAAAAAGTCCTGTCTCATTGACGTTAAACATATTTTTCGGTTCTATGTCCCGGATCATTTCTTTCAAGTCTTCCTTCCAATTATCGGCTGAACGCACATCAACAGCACCACTTTCACCATATACAGCTTTGAAGGAAATTCTGTTTCATTGTTTGAATCCATCTAGCCACCCTGCACTCACTATGAAGTCTGTTTTTCCTAAATCAGATGTGAAATGTTCAACCTTTGCTCTAATAAGAGGACCGCTCACTGGGACTTTCTTGTCTCACGCTTGTTTGAACCACTTCAGTACACAATTGTCCACATATGGGTTTTTCGGTCCTCTTAATCTTTTCCTATCATGTCCATTGTTCAACATTTTTTGTTTGTTTTTCAAAAATGTTGAAAGTGCGTTAGGGGGAATTCCGAAGGCCTTTGCAATTTCTGATGTCTTTTAAGTGCCTTTTCCACTTCCTTTATCACTACTACTTTTTTGGCCAAAGTTAATGATTTAGAGGACTGTGGCTTGGATAGCGAGAGAGAGAGAGAGAGAGAGAGAGAGACACACACACACACACGTGTACAGTATGTACTAAACAAAACTAAAACTAAACAACCAAACAAAATAAACTGGCAATTCACAAGAATATTGCTATGACCAAATTATTATGAACATCGCACGTAACCGCTCGAGAGGTTCGATCTTGACAAAAGGAGTACAGAACTGTACGTGTAAACAAAGACATGGGTGAGCGTGGGAGGGGCGTTAAGAAGGCTACTGACCGCATTCCAACATCGCCTTCCCTGTTTCTAAAAATAGAAAAATATGGCAGCGCAACTAGAAGTAGGAAAACAATACTGCACAGTACATTACAACTTACAAAAAGAATGAATTAACCAAAACAAAATTCGAACTATCCATTTTTTTTAAACATTTTTTAATATAAAATTCACGGGACCGGGCGAAAAATTTGAATTAAAGACGATTTAGAATTACAGAAGTTTGAATTAGTCAAGTTCCACTGCATATGGTTGGCTGGAGTAGAGCTGAGAATAGTACAGAATGTAAAATATCTTGGAAGCGTGATTTAGGAGAAAGGTGGAAGTAGAGAGGATTTAATGAAAAGACGACAGCAGGGAGAGTTGTTCTAAAGGTGCCTAAGAGACCTGCTATGGAGAAAAGAAGTACCTTTGAAGTGTAAGGAACTTGGTACCTATTGTCACATATGCAGTAGAAACATGGACAGTGAATATAAGAGAGACTTGGAAAGTAGAGGCCATGGTAATGAAGTTTGTGAGGAGCAGGTTAGCTGTCACAAAGCGAAACAAGATTAGAAATAAAGTTATCTGGGGAGAGTTGGGGTATAGGAAATACATGAGATTGTAGAGGAAGCAAGACTGGGATGGCATAGGCATGTAATGAGGAGGGAAAAAAAAAGAGGATGCCAAAGAAAATGTTGGAAATGAAGTATATGAGAAAAATACAGCAGGGAAGGCCAATAAAGATATGGGTGGGAGGAGCAGATAACAGGAAGTGTTCAAGGGAGAGGAGAAGAATGGAGGAAATTGAAGGAGTAAGAGAGGTGGAAAGATAGAGGAAGATGGAGGCATTTTAATAAACTGACCGAGCCATAGGCTGAAAACAGTTTATGATGTTGTTGAAACAACTATAAATGGTTATTATTATTATTATTATTATTATTATTATTATTTTTTTTTAAAATATAAGTTCTAAGCTATTAGTATTTAATAACAAACATATATTTTAATAAAATTTATAATTTAATAGAATATACCATGCAACATAAAACATTTTCATGCCTTAATATGTGAAGGCTAATCAAAATTTCATATTAAGAGTAGTGAAAAATATGTGATTAGAAGTTGGGTTAAAATAATCAATTTTTCACTAACATTTGATTTTTGTCATATCTAACATCCATAATCATGACACATCAAAATAATATGAGTTTGTTAGAGTAAATATTATTACACTTTTTACAAAGTAATCAGTGATGTATTGTAAAAAGTATGAATGTGAGTGATAATGTTGGGATCTTAAAATATTTCACTCTATGAATTGTAGATAAATAATTAATGGAAACTGTTAACATCTCAGATCAATATCCTTATAGAATAAAATTTTTAATTTTAATTGAGGATGACATTATTTTAATGCAATATTTTATAAATTTGCATAGCTACAAAATGTGTATATCTCATATAACACTAACCTTCATATAGTTGTTTTTGAGCAAGCATAAAAAAATGGTATGCCTCTGCACCTCTCCAGGCGTTATTGACCATCCTAGAGTCAATGTTAGCTTCTAAGTCACTTTCTAGCAAGCCAAGCAACATCTTGTTCTGATCACCTATGGAAATATATTCATATGCGTTACTACTTTTAGTTGTGTATTCTTCCAATTCATATTAATTAAAGTAGCAACATTTAAGAAACTATTTCAACAACTTGTAATTCACAACAGTATGAAAAATATTCTTTGATTACTTTTTCTGGCATAAGCTTTAGTGTCAGTACTAATTAACAATAGATAAGTATAAACATTTAAGTTTTAACATAATAAACAAGTTTCCTAAAATTATTGGGCCAGTGTAAAATTAACTATGTGATATGATTAACTAAACAACTAGAATTTACTAACACCTTAGCTAAGTTGGTATCTAGTTTGTCTACTAAGATATGTGTTCTGGGTTAGATTCCTGGCATGGATGGAAAACTTAGCATTGGTATAATTAGAGTTTTCCCTTTAACAGTGATGTATTCAAGTCTGAGGGCTGGGTGTTGTGTCTGTTCTAAAATATAAATTAGCTTATAGGTAGTGTGCTGAAATAATCAGTGGGTTCACTAAGTGCATGTTAAGTAACTCAAAAATTAATAAATAAACTTGCCTGGAAAAAACTTCAGTTAACTTAACAAAAACTATAACTACAGTTAACCATACAGCTACACCTATATAAACATCTACAATTTAATTAGCAGTTTATCTCAGGTGTTGTTATTGCAAATTTTTAATCTTTGTCTTGTATGGGACAAACAATATAAAATAAAATTACACCTGTCATTTCACATTAGTAGGGCCTTGCTGCTTAGTAGTGCAAACACAACCAATATTAGTGCAACTATAGATAATACAACAAAAATCAAACAGCCACCTAGATGGAAAATAAATGGCTTTTGAATTATACTTTTTTTTAGCACCCCGTCTTACTTCTGTTCGGTCTAATTTCTTTGAGTCATGAATTAAATTGGTAAATTTACTTACCTAAATGATGCTCTGTTACTTGGCGTTTAAAACTTTTTTGTTTCTCAGCAATGAGTAAAGCTGATAATACATATAATTTTTTCATTCTCAGTGGACTTGACTTTAATTTTGCTTCTGCTTCTGCTATCTGACAGGAAAACAAAAAGTTATATACACGGGTAGGCCTAGTTAAGTCTTGACATGACTTTATTCAGATAAGATATTTAAAAATAGGTGTCATACAATTTTTATATAATTTTAATAACTTTAATCAGGTTCCAAAAATCAACATATTAGTTCTATAATTAAGTAAAATGATTCAATAAATTCATACCACACTTGTTTTTTTGCCCCTTTGTCCCATTTCCCATTTCTACTTTCTTCCCCCAACTCCTTTGTCTGTAAGCATTAATTAAGGTTGTGGGGTAGAATTGAGGAAGGTATAATTTAATGGAAATGTACCTGTGTTTGAGTGAAAAAACATTTAGGAAAAAGCATCTTAGTCAGTGTCAAACCTCATTAAAACACAAACACCTTGGGAACAACTCCCCCCTCCCCCCCTTCTGCCACATTCTGTCTCCGGGGCAGAAGGAGTTGGTCCCTCCATGTATAATGGCCAGCCTTACATGGTGTCAGAAACTCAGCCTTAGGGATTGCTAAAGCTTTACCCTTAGTTGTCCAGAGGGAACTTCTTAAATGTGTGCTAACCAGCTATCCCCAGGGATTCACCAGCAAGTGTTGAGGTTTAGAATAATAAATTGTTCATATCAACTTAAATGTGTTAACATTTTATAAATACAGAGTAACATTATTTACGGGTACAGAATATTATTAGACTACGTCATAGCTGTACTAACGCCATGTACAATAGTGGGAGGTGCACCCTGCCCGCGGGCTTATTCTTTCACTAGAACAACCTAAGCCCCTAATTATCTATCTCGGGCAGTCAGTGTTTAAATGTACGAAAGGAAGAGTAATCACAGGGGATCTTATTGATTATTTCCTACAAGCCCAGTAATTCCAATGTCACGCCTGAACATACACAACTATGCCTAAGGGACAATTCATAAATGCAATTAAATATAAACAATAATAACGGAAAGTTCACAATCATGGCCCACCGGCTAATTTATTGGTGTGATTATTTACAATAAGATTAATAGAAATTTATATTGAATAATATTTCATACACAAATTTACAATATTTGAAAGGATGATTAAATCCCCCATACTGCTGACTCTGTAATAGTGAACGCCACGTTAAGCTAAGCGTGACAAAAACAAATTATATAANATGAGGAGATACTTGAATGGGAAATGTAGCGGCTCCGGTCTAGAAAAATAAGAAGAAATATATATGCTATCATCCTTGATTTTATTTAATATATACAACATGTATCCAATATTTTTAATTCTTGATATTCTATTTTGTCTATTTATTTATGATAAATTTACAATGGTATTTTGATACCTAATTAAATATAGCTTCAGGTTAGGGACAATCTCATTTTATAAACTAACCCCTTAGATTTGTCTAAATAAACTTGAAGGTAAAATACACAATGACTAATTTATATAAACTTGTGTGCAGACAACCATACACGCGGGGTTATAAACGGCAATTCGAGAATTTGAGGGCTACCCCAACAAAAAGCACAACATACGAAACTGGCGAAAGTTTAAGTGGATAGGGTCTGTGCAAAGTGGGCGATTATTCAACACTCTATATGGTGTGACAACATATCTGGAGGGCATGACGTTATTAATTCGATGTTTGTTTGGACTCTATAGTGTCACACTGATAAAACGACTGAATTTTCTAAATTACGCAGAACATTTTAGTCAGAACAAAACTAGAAACTTGCGCAAAAATGAATGATTTTTGATGGGTACATATTTAGTTACGTTACAAATTTTAAAAATCTATGAACGGTAGAAATGTCAAATGCTGTAGGTGTTATTTTTAGTAAAATATGTTTTATGATAGAGTATTTTTTTTATCACTGCTTACTTACTTACTCACTCTATGGCATTAGGGACTCTAAAGTTCATTACCGAAGTCACAATAGTACGCCACCTCTCCCTATCTTGAGCTAATTCTATCCAGTCTATCTCATTACATTCCATCTCTCAGGTCCATCTAAATGTTTTAGTACTGCTAATTACGATGATGTATCTGTATGAGTATGTAGCCAAAATATAGAAAATAGTGGAAAATATATCAAGGGCGGAAATGACAAACGTTATGTGCCAAAAAATAAAATTTTACAGGAAAGATAAAAAAGGGTTTTGTATTAAATTTTTAAAATATATTTGTCTGAAAAAAGTTACTATTGCCTACTACAACATATCATACAATTAATGATTAACTAAAAATAATGAATTATTGGAGAGTAACAGTTTATAGTTATATAATAAAATATAACAGCCAAAAACGTTTTAAGTGCCATATATACTTACTCTAAGTTATGTGTGTACTTTATGGGCTACCATCTGTAAGTGTTCTATGATGAAACGCCACTTGTAACAAACGTAAACTATGGAGCACTGCACATAATAAATAACTATTAAGAAGGAAGACTAATATGTTTATAAAATTCACTATATATTAAGCTATCTAGGCTCAAACCTCTGCTTGTTATATCGGAGTCAGGTACACTATCCATTGGACCAATCCCATATTGTATGGTAAGCTGTGGTCTATGTTTAACACATTAATAAACCATATTTAAGAGTACTAATAGCTTAATGCATGGCCGTAAATAAAACAAAATAATTTACTATCGCACAAAAACCCGTCTAAACTCTCGAGTTTTATTTTATACATCAAGATCTTTTCACTTTTTTTCCTTGCTTAATGCACTTGTTTTTATCTCTCTTTATATAGCTTTATCTTATGAATATTTTCTTAGGGATTATAAGCCCCATTTATTTCTGTGCGGCATTTAAAACAGACCTTGAAAATGAAAAGAGTATTTAAAAGAATGTGAGAATGTACAGTTTTATAACATATTTTGAAAACCAGAATATCGGTCTTTAGCTATATAGGATGTGCCATATTGAAGAATGTTGAAAATATCACGGATGGAAATAGTATCGAATACAAAATTGCTAGGGAAAAGCGAATGAAGAAAGGAAACTTTGAAAAATTATACAACAAAATTGAGTTAACGTGGTAGGCCTTATACGTAGACATTATGGTTTGATAAAGATAATTATAGAAGGAGATGTAGAAGGGAGAAACTCAAGATAGCGATCAAGATTGGAGTATATAACGGATAGATAACGGATGATGTTGGCAGAAGAAGGTACAAAGATGTAAAAAAAAAAAAAAAAAAAAATACTACCAAGAAATGTACCAAATGTAACATTCCTCTACATGCCAATTGTTTTGCCAAATTTCACTTCAAGTAAATTTTTAGTTGTGTATTTTAATTAATTAATTAGATTTCAAAGATGGTGAAATAAATAAAGAATTATAGTTTCTTTATGATAAAATAATAGTTTTATCACAATATTATAAGTTATCTTTTAACTGTACATTTTATTAGTCATTTTATATTAAATTAAGCACTGAAAATAAAATAAATATAATAAATATTGAAATTTGATAAAATTCTGTTTATTTTATTGATGCACCCTTACAAACCCACTGTTCCATTAATGGAACGTTAGCTTATGACGATAAATTAACAATTAAAAATTTAAAAAATATTTTTCACATGTTTTATGCACCTAAAGGAGTAACCACAAGGGAGTAAATAAGAATTAGATGGAAAAAAAATTGGGATCAAATGGGTTAACATCAATGTGTTTAGTCAATGTGTGATGCTCACAGTTCTTAGACAACCTAATTGCACTTTGGTTGTCCACAAAGAGAGTGGTAGGTTAAATGGAAATCAGATCAAGTTCCATGAGCATCATTCTTAACCACATTGTTTCTTGAGCTTCTGAAGATGCTGCTATATATTCAGCTTCTGTAGTTGACCTACTGACACACCCTTGTTGATGAGATGACCAGGTGACTGGTGCTCCTACTAAAAGATTGTTATATCCATTTGTAGATTTTCTTGTTTTTTCATCCCCAGCATAGTTAGCATATGAATATACCGTTAACTCATGTTGATTTCCTTGGTAGCAAATACCCTAGCTCCTAGACCCAGCTAGATATAGCATTATCTTCATAATGGATGTCAGGTGAATATATTGTGGTTCATTTAAAAACCAACTTGCTTGATTAATTGCGAATACAATATCTGGACATGTCACTATTGCAACAACCATCAATGTTCCAAATGCTTCATGATAAGGTTCGTCGAGAACTTCCCTAGATTTCCCATTAGTTCGATGTAAATCTGCATTTGGATCAGCTGGTACTGCTTATGATTTGTAATTTTGCATAGAGAACTTGTTCAGCAATCTCTCAAGGTATCCTTGTTGACTTAAAAACATTTTATTATTTTTTATATTTATTTTGATCTCTAGTCCTATAAA
The DNA here is from genome assembly GCA_902151455.1 of Timema bartmani. Lineage (NCBI taxonomy): Eukaryota > Metazoa > Arthropoda > Insecta > Phasmatodea > Timematidae > Timema > Timema bartmani. The sequence continues at coordinate 46,660 of CABFWB010002189.1, forward strand.
ATAATTTCAGTCATCTTCTTTAATCTAGAACTGTGCCTTTAGTTCTCATATCCCAAGTGCCAACATTTCTGAGCAATTACTTATAAGCATTCTGTCATCCATACATAATGCAAGCCAAACTTCAAGATTATCGATCTTTGCTCTTAAGACACATTTATCTGATTCCAATGGCTTGAATTCAAATCACTTTAAAAATTCCAGGAATTTCTTATTCCAGCAGCGTTGAGACTGCTTGAGTCCATATAAACTCTTCCTCAACTTTCAGACCATTTTTAGATCAACCATCTTGAAACCTTCTGGCTGTTTCATCTACAATTCTTCAGGCAGTCCAAAGAACACAGTTTTTATGTCAAACTGTATCATTTCCATATCATAGATTGTTGCAAGTGCAAGAAGTATACTAATTGAATCATACCTGATGACAGGTGAGAATGTTTCTAAATAATCGATACTTGCCTTTTGTGAATATCCTTTTGTACATAACCGTGGTTTGAATCGTTTAATAATCCCAACTGATCTTTTTATCTTATATGCCCAATTAAAGCTTATAGCTTTACGATTCAAAGGTAGATGTGTTAAGGTCAAAGTTTCTTGATTAGTTAATAACTCTTTTACGAAGTGTTGGCCCTGTATCTCTCCTGTCTTGTATAACTCCTTCTTTTGGTTCAGCATTTTTCTCAGACTCTGATATATATTCCTCAACTTCTTGTGCTTTAGGTTCATTGTTCTGTTAAGTTAAATTATAGATGAAAAATTATTGATCATTAAATACAGCACCTTTACTCATTTCTTCATTACATTTGATATGTTAAATTTATCATAATGTATATGTATTTTATAATAATTATTGGCATTGTAATATGTAAGGGATTGCTGGAGACGAAGGTGGGTGCGGTTCACAAGAAAGGGAAGGAAGCCCATTAGCAGCACAACTCTGTTGATGACTTAGGTTAAGATAAGAAATATTTCAATCTTTGTCAGCGGTGAGGACCAGACCCCAGTGGTGAAGACCCCATTCCCTCAAACAATGAGGGTCACCCCAAGTGGCCAAGGCCATTACACCAGGGGCCAAGCAAAGGCTTTGATTGATGTATAATTGGTAAGTGGGGGCAAGCTTCTAGAATGTTCTTAATGAATCTGTTTATCATGTTTGGACTGAGACCACTCTCCCCAGTTTTTAAGTGAAGGTTGGGGGCGTAGCTGTTCAGGGCAATAGGTGACCCAGTTCACCAGAATGTAATTAGTGTAATGTGTAATAAAAACTCTCAATCATTTGAGTTATTGATGTATAACTCCAGTTTAGTTAATTAACCCTAAGAAGTATTGCAAGTTAATATGTGAATTTATTAGTAAAAAAAAATCAATGATTGTTACGGTTTGGCGGGGAAAAGTTTGAACCTAACATATTCAACATCCTGAGCTACTGTAACTTTCCTTGTACTTGGATGATACAATCTGTGGTTAGTACTATTACTGTCATGACCAAAATAAATTACCTTCTCAGCCTTGCTTTAAAATTTAGTATGAGCTTGTTTAAGTATAATGCTCATAAGCGTCTGCTCCAAATTTACCCATGTGCTTCAAAGTTACCTTTTTTTTCCAGTAAACATCTCAATCAGTGTCACGTTATTGTTTACCCCGCGTGGCCACCGATTTAAAATGTAAACACTTGCATTTACTGCATATGCCCACTTCCCGCTCGATATACCCATTCTGTTCTGCACAATATGGAGCAGTTCTCTCACAGATAGTTCCAGGTTACTTAAAATGGCCTGTAAATTTTTCGTTTAAAAGCTCTCGAACATTGTCACTCTTAAGTATGTTTAATTTGTTTCCCATCTGCGTTTATATCATCTGCTAGAATTGTATGAACATATCAAAAACATCACTATTGTACTTGATAAAATAAACAAAACAATATGAAGTGCAGTCGTCCTTAAATAACAAAAAAATAATTGGCTCCTTTCAGTGACGTAGCCAGAATTTTCCCACATATAAAAGCATCTTGTAATATTGATTAACCATTTCAATTCTTATTACAACAGCTTGATTCTGTCCTGGAAGCTGCACTTTGATTTTGCCTTCATCAAAAATCACCTTGAACTATTTACTAGTCACTGCTCCTACTAAAAATTGATTTTTCTTAAGTTTCGGAACATATAACGTATTTTCAAGTGTGTGAAGCTCCCACAGTCCATTTACGAGTGCTAGCACTTCCACATAGCTAATACCTTCAACTTGAACGTACAAATTATCTCCAATCTGTACGACACTCAAATCATCTATTGATTTTAACAAGGAAAATCACTCCTTATGATAAGTCATGTGTTTTGATGCAGCACTATCAGCCAGCCACACAGTTTCAAATCCAGAAGCTGAGACTTTTTGTGATCAGCACTCAAACCAACATGCTTTGACTCGTCATTTCTTCAATCACTGTTTGTCGCCAGCCAGTAACGGCACTGTTTTGTTTATATGACCCACTTGGCCACAGTAAAAATGTTTTATATTATTACCACTTGGTTTTCCGTCATTCTCTTTCTTCTTGTCATTGTGGGATGCTTGACTTCTCATATTTCTTCCCTGAGAAGTCGAGAGGTTAGGTTCTCAATCGTCTGCTTTGCTCAGCATACAAATCCCACGCGTTTATAAACACACCTAAACTGCCCAGCAAACTCTCAAAGGTTTTAGCAATTTTCTTTACGTCGGGAACAGCTTCTCCTGATGTCCGCTAGCGACAGAAACATTGATTCAATCATACTTGTATACTAAGCGATACTGTCGTTAGGATTCATCCTATAGCTGAAGAACTGCTGCTTGAGACTAACCTAATTTGCAAAGCTGTATTGTTCATGAACATTCTTGAGGCAATTCCATATCTGGGCCACCATCTCGCGTGAGATGACTGTTTGTAGTTGACTATATCCCCCGGGATATTATATAGTGAAAACATTTTATTATATCCCCCGGGATATTATATAGTGAAAACATTTTATAAGTACTTTTTATAACAGTAAAAGAATTAAATAGGTAACAAAAATAGATTTATTATACAATAACATAAAATTAAGAATTAATAGCCAGAGCTATTATTTATGCTTATTAGTAGGGAATTACTCCACTAGATATCATATTCTGAAAATTGAAAAATGACACCTGGACACGGGAATCGAACCCGGGACCTCTGGCTTAGTACGCCAATGCTCTAACCACTGAGCTATCCAGGATTCGTCTCGTGCCCTGGGTCATTCTTCACTCATATTTTAAGGCNAAGATAGGGTTTAACAACTCCAAAGTTATAGGAACTTCCCGTGGCTCAGGAGAATATGTGTCCAAGACGACACGGCAACAGTCAAAAGGACGTTACGTATACAGAGAGTATTGGATTCCAACACAGCCGGGCTAGCGCCTGACTTCCACCAGAAGGGTCTAAACAAAAAACATAGTGAATTAACTACAAATAAATATGTGACAACAGATCCTATAATTTTAGAGTTACTAACATAAGCTCGGCCTGGTTAGCTGGCTTGGCTTGTAATAAAGAACTGTTTCAGATATTGTAAGAGGACGGACTGTCCATTACATCAGCAAATGGCTAAAAAGCAACCAGGTGTCTACACTAAATAGTACTATGGCCGGTCCTTTCCCAGTGGGTACTGCCAGAGCATTCAATAGTACATTTATGTCCGCTAGGGTAAACCTCAAGTTTAGTATACACCAACATTAAATACTAAATCATAAGAAGCGTCAACTAAGGGGCGAAAGAAAATACTATCTGTGCGTGCCACCATACAAACTTAGCCGTGTTCCGCACTTAACCCACCCAAAATAATAACACAGAATAAGAGATGCCAACTAGAGTGCTGTGAGATACTGACCTAACTAGGTCCTCATGTAAAGGCGTTAGACAACCTGCTTGTAGCCATACAAAAATTTGAACATATGAGCATGACATCCACGGCGTCATGTGATATAGTGAAGTCTTATTGACTTAGAGTGGAAGAATGAACTTGTGAAGAAGACTCTTAAGCCTGGGTCCTATTACATATAGAGCTCAAGGCTCCTGTATCTCAGCTATATTATAAGGATATAGGAAAAATATGTAGTCAACATTTCTGACTAACAGAAAATTAAGTCAGCTATACTCAAAAACTAAACTTAGTCACTCTGACTAAAATAATCATCTTGACTAAAGCAAACACGTCTGATGGATGTGGGACTAATATAGCCACTTTGACTAACAAAAACTAAACATAGTCACTCTGACTAAAACTTCATGTCTGATGGACGTGGGACTAATCTCATAGCCACTTTGACTAACAAAAACTAACATAGTCATATGGACTAACTCAACAAGTCTGAAGGACTTGGAAAATAACTGAATACTTGGATCAATAGACTGGATTCCCTCGGCGTCGAGGCGGTGACACCCACCACCTAACCGTCATGGTCAGCAGTATCTTCTACAGGTGCTGGAGCAGAGTTTCCTTCTTCGAAGATATCCAAGTGATGAACATACAATCTGTGAACCTAGGAGTTCTCCGTTATATACTCTTTTCTTGACTAGCAAATTGGGCAAGTAAACAAGGGAATAGGGAGAAGAGGGGAGGGGGTTTTGGAACGGTGGAGAAAGAGTTGCCAAGGAAGTCCGCTCGGGGCGTAGTGGTCGTCGCTCGGGGCGTAGTGGTCGTCGCTCGGGGTCGTGGCTACCAACCAACGATTATCAGGTCTTTCCTCAATGTTGAGGTCAAGAGGTTAGACGTGCGTTGAAACTGCCACGCCTTTGCTTCCGCCATGCTAGCAGAAACAGTTGGTGAAAGCATGGTGATCGTGTCCGGGAACATCCACGTAATGTAAGTAGAATCCAAACGATATTATTACTGAATCTATCAGTCTTAATTGTCTTCTTCCGATTCCCTTATTGTAGTCAAGCATTTTGTGCGGATTACAATTTGTAGATGTCATTTTGATTTAGGTGACATGCTACATATACTTGAGTCCCGTTGAAATTATCAACATTCCTTTTTCATTCCCTTCATTCCACGCCTTAAGCTCCTCAACCTCAGTTGCTGCTGGTTTTTCCTTCTTGGCATTGATGATGTCCATATTTCCCCCCCAAGCAATATTATTTTCATTTGATATTTCCAAAGTTGGAAGTTATTACCATCAAATTTCTGAATGTGGAAATTCTTGACTTTATCCATTTTGTAAGTAACTTTTATGCTCTTTTCACACAAACAAATCCGTCACAGTGAAATTCTATGAGCACTCACAAGAATAGAAAAAATAATGCATAAAAAAAATGGCGTCTT
>CABFWB010002189.1:51978-99788 GCA_902151455.1 Timema bartmani
CTTCTGCTTGCCAGTGTTTTTATATCTGTTAAGAATGCGTGAATCTTTTTAACGTTGTTATTTATTCACTAGCACATATAAAAGCACTATTGGGCCCATAGTGTTTAGGTTTTGAATAATTAACTGTTCATATCAACTTAAATGTGTTAACAATTAATAAAAATACAGAGTAACATTATTTACTGGTACATAATATTAGTAGACTATGTTGTAACTATAGTGATGCTTTGTACAAGACTAGACAAGACGGAAGTGATGTAGGTCCCAATATTTAGGCCTAGTTCCATAGTTCATAATATGAACAAAGCAATGACTATGCGAGTCATAAATTCAACAACAACCACTTAGTGTATGATGAGTAGGGGCCCTTACATTCCCCAGCCCCCCACATATAACCCTAAAAGGATTTAACCGATCAGCCAAGCTAAGTAGGATAATGCCCGGGTGCTGCCACCTCCTTGGAATGTTGAGCGAATCAATCTGAACAGGCAGATCTCTCCTTCCTAGACTCACCCATTAGGTGAACATTTGAGTTGATGCATACCGCCACGCGGACCGAGTACATCTCGAGTTCCTTGGGCAGACAACACTAGACCCAGCGTTACCCCCCGATTGATATGATCTATCAAAAGTAACAGCTGCATATTACATAACCTGACATACAACTATGATAAAATTGTCTTCATAACTAGACAAGCCATGTTGGTAGCCGTGCTAGTGCTAAAAATCTCAAGTATTGTAATATTTCTGGAAATTTAATATCAAAACAAGTTAATGAATATTCATGTTGTTTAATTTGGTCAGACCTTTTAATAAAGGATCTTAGTATTTTTAAATTCCCACATACATTAAAATGTAAGTTATTTCCAATGTTTTTCCCTGAACAGTGGCCAACCTGCTAACATAAAAAGTGTTTGTATTGATAGCAGGTTTTCCACTATTTTATTATTGTAAAATTCCCTGTATTTTCCTGGGTTTCAGAAAGAATCCTTTTTAGGGAAAGTTTATATTTAAGTAGGCCTAAAAAGATTTTTTTAAAGATATGTATAAGCACAATGCGTTGATGTAGGTGACGCTGGTAGTGGCAGAATCATGAAACACTTGAATGAAGGTGATTGCTGAAACATGTAGCTAATCATATCATAGTGATGTTCCAAACATGTTTAAACTTTATATAAATATGTTAATTTCAATACAACAAATCAAGTAAAGAGTGTCACAATATGAAATGAAAATTGTTGTAATGTGGGATATTCAAATCAATATAAAAACAGTAATAACAACATGACAATTGACATTTTCCTTGATAAGAATGGAGTAAAGAAAACAAAACAAGTGGGTTCAAGTAGGAAACAAAAATAATATAGTATATCTTTTATTATTTATATGTATCATTACTTTTTTTCAAACATGAGTAAAGGTAGGAACCATGTCAAGAAATCAAACAATTTTAATAGTTTTAGGCTATAATTGTAAACTAAACTTAACTCGGCATAAATTAATTTTGTAGTTCCTAGAGGAATAGTTGTATTTTTGGCACACTAATGAATAGTTTATCTCAGATTTTGTTATTGAAAATATTTAATCTTTTTCTAGTATGGGACAAACAATAAATAATAAGGGTACACCTGTCATTTCACACCAATAGGGCCTTGCTGCTTTGTAGTAAATGACATAAACCTACTTTGTGCAATAAGAGCTTGTCACTGCTTTTTACAATAAATATAATAATTATAGGTCAAATATTCAATGGTGCCACAGTAATATAAAATATACAAGCGTAAAATGTAACTATTACTAACCAAATATAGCTTTAGTTGGCATTTTGAAGATTAAGTCATAAGCTTATTTGGATGGATTAATTTTTAGTTATAAAATTAAAAATTAAATATAATGATTTAGTATTGGACAACACATTTTCTAGTGTTTATTTTATGTTGGACAGAATTTAGACACTTTTAACATATAAGGTGTTAAACCAACACACATCTATCTACCTTACAACTTCAATTTTACATAAGTTGAATTTCCCTAAGAAATTTCAGTTATTTACTTGATTTACATAAGTCCTTATTAAATGATTAATGTGAATAATACAAAGTATTAACCTTTTTAAAACCATAATTGACTATTATTTTCTCCATTTCTTTTGCGATAGTGTAAGTTTACTATCAACTGTATCATTTAAGAGTTTCCAAATTCTGCCACATCTGCACCTCATCCGTTTTCACTAGTGCCATCAATGTCTAAACACGGTGTCTATAGTGTGAAATAATATGCCATTGCTGTTTAAAATAAGTTCAATGACATTATTTTTCACTAAGTCTTAGTACCCATCCAATCTACCCGCATTTAAACAAACTAATGTGGTTGGAATGAAGAAGATTGAATTTAAAAGCAGTGTACCAGCATTTGAGGAAAATTGAGAAAACACTTAGGAAAAAACACCTCAGTACACTTGGGTGGTATTCACCCCCTACCTCCCCAACACTATCAAACCAGACAAGATGATACTTACACATTTGTCCTCATGCTAATGGTGTGGGTAGATATACTACTCAAGTTAAAAATGTGACCAAGTCTTACCTGATGTAGAAGTATGGCAGCATCAACAAAGTGGTTTGCTTTTCTGTAAAGTTCTACGGACTCCAGAATTCTGCCCTTTTCTAGAAGATGAGTTGCATATTTTTTAAGAAGTGTGCCTATTTCTGGTAGTTTGTATTTCTTAGCTAAATCAATGGCTTGGTCCCACTGGTTAAGACCAACACAAGCATCCACTCCATTCTTTACTTGACCACACTAAAAGAAAATAGGCCAGACAAAATGATTTCAATTACACTCATTGGATAATGGATTACAATTAAACTTATTAGTTATTAATATAATAATAATAGCCATTACCTAGTTCTACTTCCACTAAATGAAAAAGTAATATGTTTGATTTGATGCAGGTTTAAAAATTTAATCCATTTTTAAGATTTACGAGTACATGATTTTCACAAACAACATTTATTCTTTAAGTTCAAACAAAAACCATAAGATACTTTTTCTGAAAATTTAAAAATGACACCTGGACATGGGAATCGAACCCGGGACCTTTGGCTTAGTTCGCCAATGCTTTACCACTGAGCTATCCAGGAGTCTTCCCGTGCCCAGGGTCATTCTTCACTCATATTTTAAGGCAGAGTCTATGATGGACGTGCGGAAATCGTCAGCTTTATTCACGAGCCATCAGATAGCGCAGCCATCTTCGAGGTAGCAATTAGTTAACTCTGACAATGAGTAATTATAAAATGATAGTTGTATTGGTAGGTATTTATTATATTTTGAAATTAGTAGAATACCAATAAAATTTGAAGACATAAAGGAGAAGTACAAAAAGATCCAGAATTAGTTAAACTTACAGGTTAAGTGAAGTTTTGTTGGCCTTATGATTATGATAGAAGTAAACAATTTATTTTCATAATAAAAATGAATTAACATTAAAGCAAGGAATACTTATGTAGGGTATAGAGTTATTGTAACAGAAAAATTGCATAAACATTTGTTAGATGAATTACATTCAAGTCATCTTGGAATAGTTCAAATGAAATCTTCAGCCAGCTCTTGTATTTGGTGGTATAGTATTTATCAGGACATTGAACGAATAGTCAACAAATGTAAAGCATGTATCTTGGAAAGACAAAATCCATCAAAGAGTATGTTACATGTTTGGAACTATCCAAATAAGCTATTGTCACAGACAAAGGAATAACAGACACACAACCTTATGGGAGATTTGCTGCACTCCTAGAGTCAGGTAGAACTTAAAAAATTAAATTATAACAGCACTTCCAAGTGAGAATTCTTTAAAACAACTCCCTTTCAAAATGTTCCTCGTGAGAAAGACAAGCTGAGAGCTAAGAGCTGCTGTCTCTCTGAGTGCAATAGTTTAGCATTAGTTTACCCCGCCTCACCCCCTTTCATTGTCGAAAACTTTTCAAACAATTGAGTGTGTTGGACCCAAATAAATACAATGTCAATGCTTCTACAGTGTTTAAACATAAGCGACACAAAGTCTTGGAAATGCATTTGTAAATGGATTATTAAAAATTTTGTAGCCAATTTCTGTGGTCACAATTCTTTAGGATTCCCTTTTTCACTAAATTGGACTGCAAATAACTGGGATATCGGTGTTCAAATCCCGACCAACTGTACTGAGAGTGTTTTTTTAAAATGTTTATAATTAATTCTCCTTCAAAGCAAATACGGGCACATTTCCCAAAAATTTTAACTTCCTCACTCCTAATTTACAAACTATATCAGTAAGTAAAATTAAATACTAATATTGTAAAGGTTGTATTTATTTTTTACATTTTGTTATCAAATTAATACAAATAAAATATAAATGTAATAATTATGCTACTTTATAAACTAAAAAAAAAAGTTAAATGCATAGAAAATAAAATAAAAGTTTCCTAAGTATATTTATGGTATCGATAATACCTTATTTTAAACAACGGAATGATTATATTCAACATTATTTTATACTGAGGTGCAATGAGAGTTAACAAAAGTTTTAAACCAGTTTATGGTAAAATCAAGTCTGAAAATTAAGCCTATCCCCTTAAACGCGCTTTTAGGATTACACACCAAAAAATCATAATGTTTTGTCCAGTTACACTCTTCCAACACCTTCTCGAGTTTGTATAGAAAAATAAATGTTTCTTAATTTTAATAATGGGAAATAGAAATACATTTTTTTTACACGAAAAACTATTTCAGTTTAAGATTATTATACTATTATAGAACAATATTTTCATACAATAGATATTTGCAGATTTTTTAAATAAATATATATTTATCTCACATTTAAAGAGAGTTTAGTAAATTGAGTTAAAATGTTGACAATATAAAGTATATGAAAATATACTCTTAATTATTCCCAAATATTGTTTTAATCACAGCTATAGTTATTAAGTGTTTTGTATAAACATTATCTACCAAAATGTAAAGAAAAAAGTTCTGTTTATCTAGGTTGGACAGGCTTGAAACTAAAATTTTGATCACTATCATCAAAGAATCAATACAATAATAGTACAGAAATAAGATTTAAGAGAAATTTGATTAAAATATGTGTCAAAAAAACCAATTTGGACATTGATGTAATATTTCATAATATTCTAATCAATTTGATTTCATAATGTACTAGATCAAGCTTTGACGTATTTAGCTATAGCATTCATGTTTTATTGGTAAACATCCAACTGTCATAATTTTTATAGTTCCTCCGTGTACAATCCTGAGCTAACCATGGCAATCGCAAACCAGTTATGGCTATTAATAAATAAAAAATCTCTGAAAGAAAATATTACCTAGTCTACAAAATGAGTGCACAAACGAGCGCAATCACAGGGTGGCCGTCACACTCCATTGTCAACGCAAACTTTACCTAAGCACAATCATAGAAACATTTTTGAAAAAAGAGCATCAAATTTCACCAAAGAGTATACATTAAATAATAGACTCTTTTAGAGAAACATATTAAATATGAAGCATCATGATTTTCCAAAGCGAATCATGGTCACCAAGCTATGTCGCCTGAATTGGTTTATTTTAATTGCCACGTCACTCCTAAATATGCGATAATAGCTATGTATTTGGAAATCTAATATATCCACTTTAAGTTAGTCTTTAGTTTGTGTATTTATTTACTTTTAGTGCTTTAAACTTTTTTCTTCTGCCATTATAAAGCTAGTGTTCCACCATATCGTGATTTTTTAGTTTAGGAAATTTTAGGGAGCCCTCCCATTTCCCAGCAATAAATTTTCGAATTCGAAACTTTCCAATTTTTATGGTTATGTGGGGTGGTCCTTTTATCAACTTGGCAAATTTTAATTTTGTTTTGGAAAGATGGCAATTTACTCTCATTTCCAAACCCTTCTCTCCCCCTCACCCTCCTTAGCTCCACAATTCCAATTTGAAATTTTAAGACTTATTTGGTTATCTTATATGTTATATTATGTATATTGGTTGTATACATTTTAAGTGCTTCCAATTCCTGGGCTTCAATTTTGAAATTCTATTTGTTCAGACGTCATTTGGCTGTCCAGGAAGGTCTATTAAATTACATGGCAATATTCCAAGTTTCTACTTCTACAAAAATTGTATTTATATAGCTTTGAAAACATTTTGAGAGGACCATCCCTTCCTATTTTCCGCTTCTTTATTTTGAAATGTAAGAATTCAGACCTTGATACTGTTTGAGTTGGTCCTTATACCCGCCTGACTAATGACACTTTGAGAAGTATTTTAGTCTTTTAGACTTGGAAATTTGAGACCCTTTTTCACCAGCTTACTTACATAAAACTAATCTTTAAAATGTATTTGTGGTTATTTGAAGTAATCCCTCTACATTCCTGACAAATTTAAATTTTCTACCTCCTACTTGTACAACCCATCCCTCCACCCCCCACCCTTCCCTATTTCCTGTAGTCTAATTTTGAAATTTATAAAATGTTCAGACTTTTTAGTTAATATGAGTGGGCCATATATTTGCTAGATTAATTCCAGTTTAATACCACAGAGAGAAGTAGTTTATCCACTGGTTTCGACCATTTTAGCCTCCCCATTACCATTTCTCAAACTCTCACTTCAAAATCTCAAATTTAAGACTTAACTGGTTATCTAAAGCCGTACTTCTACCAGCATGCCAAATTTAGATTATCTACCGTACTTATTTTTTTTAAAACTTCCCTTTATTTCCTGGACTCCCATTTTAAGCTTTAAAATTTTCAGACTTTTATAATTATTAGGAGTGGTATCTTTGCCTATGTGCAGAATTTTAGTTTTATACCACACCGAGAAGAAGTTGTTTCCAATAGTTTTTTAAGTTTTTAATCACTCAACCCACTTTTTTCAACCAACTCTTAGAAATTTTAAATTCTAATATTAATTTGTTTAGCTGGAGTTTTATTTCTACCTGTCTTTCAAATTTTAATTTTTAACCTCATCTCAAAAGTTATTTCCAGCTGTAGCTCCTCCCTCTCCCATTCACCATAGTTTGATTTTAAAATTTAAAATTTTCAGCTGCCCTACACAAGACATTCATAGACTTCTTTATCTGTGCTACTTTGTTACAAGTCAGGGCTATTCACCAATTTACACAGGTGGGGTAGAGGAAGGTATAATTTAGCCGTACCCAAATTTGGAGGAAGAGTGGGAATTCATTTAGAAAGAACCACCGCAGTACAGCTGCCAAAATTCAAACACATATGTCAGCAAAACAGGCAAGACAAGAATGATGTATGGTCCACAAGTGCGAGTAAAACTGATAAAAGGAACACATACAAGAACACTCCAAAACAAGTGTTTCATTGATCAACAAACATATTGTACCTTGACATACGCTGCAACAGCTTCAAAGCACATTCCAACTGAAGCAAACCTATCCGCTATGGTTGGTAAAAGAGGGTGGTTTTCAGCTAAGCTAGCAGAACACTTTTTAAGGGCATCATAGTCTTCAAGCATGTAGTAACACTCCACACATTTCTTTAAATTGTGGCCCTTCTCATAATATTCTCGAGCATCGGACCTATGATGAAGAAAAATTGATGCTTTCAAAAACCAAGTACCAATGTTAAAGTATTTTCACTTTGTATATATTTAGTAAATAAATAATTATAATATATTTAGTATATTTTAACAAATATTTGGGTAAAATAAACTTTATTTAAGGTAAGCTGTCGTTCAAAGGGGTTAAATTAATTAGATTTATTAAATAAAGCTTAAAAATAAGTCCTAGAAGCAAGAATAGAACCAGTTATTGAACAGTTTAATCAATGGCTTAGGAGAGGCATGTCTATAAGATGTGGATACACATTAAGGTGGGGTGGAAGCAAACACGAATTAATATTCATATTTTTACCATTTTTATAAGAAAACACTTTTGGGACAGCATAAATGAAATATTCCTCTAGTAGATACATTTAGTTTACTTTTCTTTGTACAGTAATTGAAACAATTCTTAAATATATGTCCAAGTGCATCAGAGAATTTGAAAACGACTTTTAGTTCATCTAAAAAGTTTTTGTTTAAATGCCACTATACTCATGACAAATATTCAAAATCTGATGGGATTAAATAAAATTAAAGAAAGTGTATGCCTAAAAATACTCCATTTATTTTGACCAAAAAAGTTTCTTGTTAAAAAATAATTGCAAGAATACTTACCTTGACTTCGGTCTCATCGACCCAAAATTAATGTGGTGAAGAGATTATAGTAATTAATATGTATAAAATGCTTATTCAATGCACTTGGCCAAGGTTTGAACCTTAACTTCCTTGTCACTGGCTTTTATGTACATTGTGACCGAACTTTATACCTTGTGACTTCTAATGCATGTTACTGGGCATAAGAATAAATATGTAACAATGTTTTCAAAATACATATACTTATTCACTCTTATTTGCAATGAATAAAAACATTTCACAATTAAAATTAAGTGTTTAAAATTGAGTGGAATTCCTAAATGAGCTAATATGAATACAAAAAAGGGGTACATGGAAAAAAAAAAAATTGCATTCACTATGCGAAATTTTATTGGTTACAACACATATTTAATACTGGTTAGATAGATAGTAAAAGTGTAGAAAGAAATATATTCAAAAGTTTAAATTAAATGAGGATATAAACTAGCTTGTGATTCAGATTGGTGAGTGAAAATAAAAAATAAATAAATAAACTATGATAGACACTGTATGAAAAAAATGTTTACCTATAATTTTAGTTAGACTATAATTTACATTAATTATTGAAACTTAACAAAAGCAAACGACAATATCTACAAGTAAAATTTACAACATTTACATACATACAAATTATTAAAAAAAAAAACACAAGTCAAGTGAAACTTTTGATTTTATCAATGAAAGCTTATTATAAAATATATATTTATAGCACCGCATCTTACTACCCATTTGGGTTAGAGGCTTATGTACTAATTATGCTAATGTGTTAAGGATTATGAAGGTTGAATTTAGAGGAAGTGTATCGCATTTGGGAGGGAGGGTGGAAAAACATTTAGGAAAAAACACCCTCAATATACCCTACAAGAATTAGAACACTGATCTTATCATCGGCAGATCAGTCTATTGCAAGAGTGATACCTTCAACCATTCGGCCACCAATACAGGTGATAGTTATAAGTCTTAAAAGTTTCTAAATAAAAATTCAATCTTTTCTTTCTTTGGATTTCAAAAACATCTCAATTACTGTTCAAGTTTGAAATATTCATGAGAGTTTTACTCTCAACAAATAACAGAAAAAGTGCTGACAACCTTTCTTGGTGCATGGTTTTCCTTAAAAATGTGTTGATATGTTGTGTAGAAAAACATATTTTTGCTTATGTTGTGTTTACTCGGGGTTGTTATAATAATATTTAGAAGTTTTAAACACCCTTCAAAAATGTATTTTTGTTTTGTTTTCATATATAAAAGAGAAGAGAGATAAATGCTCAATATTTTTCTAAACCCATCCGACATTGCACCTAAAAATATCTATGAATTTGTTGTGAAATCTAAATAGTCATCAGGAAGTAACATATAACAATCGGAATACTTACTGGCGAAAATCTGTTTTTTAGCAACAAAATGACCTGTAGGGCTGAATATATAATTTTTTTAATCAGATAATAACATAAACCTCTTCAACACCTCTATTTTGCTCATTATTCTCTTTTCATTGCTTTCATTTGGTTTTCCTCAAGCCCAGCAGTTATGTCTTCACTCTCATTTCTTATTTTGGAAATTTTCCCTGTGAAACAATCTATTTTATATTTGACAAACATTGGATTGGTTTTCTATTTTTGCAACTGGTTTTTCACTATATCTACATGAAGCATTAATTTTAATAATAAGGTCAGCCAAACCATATAAATATTATCCTTTAATATTATCTTTGGTCAAGACACTCGTTCAACTCTAGTTGCATATGTTTTGTATCATTTCTCGTTTGTATTGTGTCCATACACTAGATAAATTCTTTCCTGTATATACAAATTTATTTACATATATAGAATAAAAGTTTCACCTTGTAGGTACTGATTGTGGTAAGCACTTACCCACAACTTTGTCTTAAATTGTTGATGTCTAAAGAATGATAGAAAGGAATACACAGAATTGTTTTGTCAAAAAATATAGATTCAGTAGGGCTCTGCGAGTACTCGTATTCTGAGCTTCGAGCTGAGCTCGTCACTTAAGCTCGAAATTGAGATCGAAAGTTTTGTAGGCTCGACATTTTCGAGATTCCACTTGATGTACTTAATACTCTATTTTTAAAACACAATAGTAAGCATAGTCTATTTAAATGAGATAATATCAGCATTTCCACTTATAAATCATTCGGTTACTTAACAAATTGTTAAAAATTAATTTCAATTTTCACATTAATAACGCAATAGAACTTTAAAACCACTTTAGCCCGGTAAACTTATTCAATATTTTCGTCCATTTTGAATTATAGTCGATTGAAGTTGTTTACTTGTATTGCCATGACAAAGCAATAAAAATAAAAATAGCTAGCAAGATTACTAAATAAATGAATGATTCTTTTTACTATTTTTACCTGGTCACTTTTTAAAATAATAATGCATGTTAAATTAAAAATGTAATATCAGGAATATATTACTATATTTAAAACTCGTATTAAATAATATGTTTAGCTACAAAACTAGCTCTAGTTTAGTTACTATTTAGTTATAGAATTATGTTGGTTAACCTGTTTAACATCAATGTACATCTTATTTATTGCAATACATATTTTACCAAAATTTCCACATTTAAATTAAAAAAGCATTTACTATTTCATATTGTTTGCTAGAAATATTATTTTAGTCATATTATTTTTAATTTTAAAGTATCAGCATCAACTTTTATAAGCATTAAAAATTGAATTGAAGTAAATTTCTCAATAAATTAATGTTTAACAAGAGCCTGCACAACGTGCATGTGCAACTGTGCATAGAGGAATGGAAATTGAACAGAAGACGTGATCATGCACAATTACACTAAGGATTAATAAACTAAATACAAAACATTTCAAATTCCTAATTGTTTATGATTATAACATTTTCTTATACGTTAAATTAGGTTATTGAAGCATATTTTAAGGAAATTTTAGCTTATTAAAACATCAATTTTATTAACTTTTTATCAAAACAGCGTAGAAACACTCTACAATAATTTAAAGTTATAGTTAAAGAAGCCAACCTGAAAAGATAGTTAGGTTAGGCCCGGATATAAACAAACACACTTCTCTATTTTCTTTCTACACTTTTACACTTCCCACTCCATCAAACTTCCACAAAGTTACATATTGTTTTGAATTTTAGGAAATATTTATTTTTATTATGAAGAGACATTAATGAAAAAGTAATATTTCCAAAAATTCAAACTAATTTCCAACTGTGGAAGTTTTGAAGAAGTGAAAAGGTTTAAGAAGACATGAAGAGAGAAGTGTGTTTGTTATACATTTCCAAGCCATCATGCAATTATTCATTTTATTAACTTTTTTATAATTGCTAATGTCCTTAAAGACATGAGTGTTGAAACAATTTTAATTATTTTTTAATTAGATTTTTATTTGAGTGTTGTTCTTATTTTTAAATTGTATTTCATAAGTGTTATTTCTAATTTAAAAACCAATATTTCCATTATTTACTTTTTTTTT
Organism: Timema bartmani; assembly: GCA_902151455.1. NCBI lineage: Eukaryota > Metazoa > Arthropoda > Insecta > Phasmatodea > Timematidae > Timema > Timema bartmani. The sequence continues at coordinate 63,686 of CABFWB010002189.1, forward strand.
CAAAATTATTTACTATTTATAAAAATGGGTGTCATTCATCTTTTAAGAATATGTGTTTTAGTATAAATTCTAACATTTTAAAATTATTAATATACAATACTCGAACTCAATTCGAACTCAGGAGCTTTTAGAAATACTCGACTCAAGTTCGACTCAAATGAGAAAACCCAAGATTGCAGACCCCTAACTTTCGGACTAATTAAAGATGCATTTGAGAGTGTTAATTTTAATTGATGTGCATGGTAATGAGTATAAGTAGCCTTAGGATAGCTTTGCCTAATTTTGGCCTTGTTTAGTTTTTCTAGTATAATATTTGGTATTGGTTTCCCAAGTTTTTCGTTCTAATTTTTCATATACCATAGAAAAAGTTTTAACTGTATTTTGAACATAAAATATATAGCTTAGCATTTTAATATGAGAGTTAAATTTATACAAATAATGTAACAAAATAAGAGGCTAAATTCAACAATTATGTTAATATGAACTATAGTTAGTGACCTTAAAAAGTAAGTAGATTTTAAGACTTACAAGAAAAATATTCCAATATAATAATACCCCAGTGCATTGACGAGACAACTCCATTTTCGTGTGTTTTTTTTCAGCAGACACAAAAAACTATTTATAAAAATAACTAGTGTGAATGGAAGTTCGAAAAAAAAAAGTAATCTGTATACTACATATGAATAACATAATTTATTCATAAGTCGTCCGGTCACACTGGTTAGTTTTATACCCAGTTTTTTTTTGTATCTCCTGAAAAAACAATGAAAATGGAGCCGTCTTATTATTGCACTGGGGCCATCAATTGGTGCACCTAAATGCTCAATATACATGTTATGGATAATATTTGGTTTCCAAGAATCGTCCAACAAGCATAAGTAATTTAGTGCATAGTAACTCTTGACCAGTAACAGCTTGTGTGTGTGTGTTTGTGAGAGAGAGAGAGAGAATGTGGTATGTAACTATGTTTACCTATCATTTTCGTTAGGCTTATTTTACATTAGTAAATATTATTATAATCTTATACAGGTTGATTCAAATGTGCCTTAACTGTATTTTGAAAAACTATTTGCTCTAAGACAAGAGAAGATCACCGAGTGTTGTTACTTGTGGCAGGTATTGGTGACTTTGGTGAATTTTCTGTAGTGGCGACAACACCGTCTACCAGTAAGCATATGTGGGAGCCGGCCAGAAATCTTGGTCAGTCCATCAAGAGTTTCACGTGAAACTAGAGGGTTGTGTTGCTGGAAGCTTATTTTGCGAAAAATATATTATAACCGTCGCATTTAGTTGTTTCAAGAGATGTTCTCTAATGCTAGAAGCGGCCGCACATATGTGTTAATGCCAGAGTTTATGGAGTATTTTCAATCAATTCTGCAGAGCTCTCCCTGTAAATCAAATTTGCGAGTGTCTTAACAGGTCAGAGCATCTCATTCAGCCTGCCAAAGGGATACTAAACGTCTGAAGCTATGACCATACCGTGTTCAGGTAGTGCAAGAGCTACGCCCATTGGATTCAGAAAAGTGTGTCTACTAAAAGGTTAGAGTGTGGTGTGCCATGTCTAGAAGTCAAATTGTGGGGATTTTTTTTTCAAACAATTATTAGTTCATCTGTGTATGCATACCTCATTCATTAATTTGTAACCATGCTTGAAGCTAATATAACATGAGTTATTGTTGGTTCCTCACATTCATAGAAACAATGGAGATGCTCCGTGAATTCTACGATGAGCAATCAATCTCAAAAAATCTATGGCAACCTGGCTCACCAGACTTGAATACTTGAGATCTCTTTTTGTGTGACTATGTGAAGGAGATGGTGTATCGCGACACCCCTAGAATCCTGCAGGACTTACTGAACAACAGAGCTGCGAGAGATAAACCAGTCGATGTACTTAAAACTGTGTCCAAAAACATGCGCCGTAGGGTGAATTTGTTTTTTTACAAAATGGAGGACATCTCAACACATTTTGTAAATGTTGGTAAAGGTTTCAATGTAGAACATTTCTAATGTATAACATCTATTGAATTTAAATATTAAATACACTTTTTAAATCTGAGTTCAGGTATGTTTGAATCATCCTGTACTTTGCAGCTCAAAAAAGGAAACAAACATAATTAAATACCTTAAAGTAAATTAGCATAAAAACATGACCAAATAACATAATAAATTTTTTAAAAACACGCAACATATTTTTTTTTATTAATTGATTGAAAAATGCTTACTTAAATGTATTGATCTGTTTTAAATAAAAACTACATTCTTCTTACTTTAGAGTTGTCTGAAAAGATTTTTAACAAACTATTTTTCACATAATTATTTCGTTGGAAAGAAAAGTACAGTAAAAATGAATATAAACTCACTAACCACTATTTAAATAAACCTATACTTGCAAATTACATTTTGTGAAAGTTTAGAAAGGTTTATACATAAAAAATGATTATTACCTGGCAGCAATGCTTTAGCTAAACTCATAATTCCAAAACAAATTACCACGATCGCTATGGAATTGTATACCAGGCCACATGTTAAAGCAACCCTTTAAAACGTGCTAGAAATGTCAACAAAATTTCTTCATGCAAATGCGCATGCTCAAATGGTTGCAAATTGATCAAATAAAGTTGTAAAGAGGAATAGAATCAGTCAAGAACATATTTGGAATTGTAAAGAAAATGATACATGTAAGTTGATAGTTGATATACCACAAGCAAATGCAACAATTTAATATATTTAATAAAATTGTGAAATCTCCCTTAACGGACACCTCTGAATAGCAATATTCTTTTAAACAGACAATTTAAATTTCCATTGCAAAATAACATGGGTTTTTACAACAACTTCCCAATAGAAAAATTTCTCATAAACGAAAACAGACACTTTCAGACACGCACATATTTGCATAAAATCTCTAAACAGAGAACCAAAATAAAAAGCCCCAGCCCATTTACAGTATTTGACTGTAAGAATGTCAGGAATACCAGTGTCATATGTGAGGTGTGAGCAGTCCCACCTGCCTCATCTAATGAAAGTTTCTAAAATAACTTACATAGTATTAACTACAGTACTTCAAGGTCGTACCTCCCACCCCGAAGTATGATTTGGAAAAAAAAAAATCTAAATAATCGACACCTTTTAAAAACAAACTTTTTTTGATACCGGAAGGTGTCCGCTATTAATATATTTTACTGTATTAATTTATTATGAAGCGTGTTGACCTAGGTTGTCTTGGGGTAAAGTGCTCGGCTCAGGATCCGATGTTTGTGGGTTCAAACCCAACCAAGGTCGACGGATCTTTCTAGAGTGATAAAAATCTGTAGCACAACTTTCTACGGAGAGGAAGTAAAGCAGTTGTCCCATGTCGACAGTGGCATGTAAAAGAACCCTGGAAGGTATGTGAAAATACCTTTTCCAGCAAAATTGGTAGGCCCTTGCGCTCAAGCTCATATAAATTCTTGTGTTTTGATATAATCAGTCAGTTCAGAAAGTGCAAGTTAAATACCTCAAATAAATAAAATAAATATTACCTGGTGTTATTATTTAAAATAAACTAATATAAATTATTAGTTTGTATGGAATTGTATGCGGTGACTTACACCTGCCACTCATTAAGGAGTTGCCATTGTTCTTGACTATAAAGTAATAAAATTGACAATTATTATTTAGAGTATATTGAGTATAAGTGTTACTCTTGCAGGAATCTAAATAAGTTAAAGTGTGTCTATCAACAGAAAAGTAAAATACCTAAAATATATCATTTTTGAAAATAAGAAATAAGATTATCAATAATGTTTTGTTTTTTTATACAGTTTTCTGTCTTTCAAACAGTTAATTTTAACACTAGCTAGTTTCATTAGCACAAAACTCCCTAGAACAGAATATTCTATTTATACCCACCAATTCTGTCTGTCTGCAAAAAAATCTCCTATATTATTCCATGCTTCCTCCATCAGAACATCAGATCCTCCTTTACCCATCTTCATCAATTGAACCACACGAAACCAATCTCCAAGCTTTTCACGTAATAAGATAGCTAGGTTCCTGAAAAAAATAATAGATACTCAATATAATACTTAAATGAAATGTATGTCCTCCTATCCCCATAACATAATTTTAACAATAGTATTTAATATTATATGCACCCTGATGTGGAATAGTAATCAAATGTATATCACATTACTAAGAACACTGTTACCCTGAGGTGAAATAATACTTAGAGCATTTGGGTCATTTAAAAAAAACACATGACACATTTATTTAGCTCATAATGAAAAATTATATGTAATTATAAGATTTTTTAAAAATTCATAATGTAGTTCGTAATCTTAACTTATATTAGCTCTCCCTGTTTAAAATTTTTCTCAAAATTAGACGATTTATAGTATTTTATTCTAGTTTTGAATGGATTTAATCTCAACTTTGTTACATAATGGAAGAAAGCAATAACATAAAATTAAGTATATATGTAAGGGGAAGCTTGAGGAATGGATGAGTTTAATTAAGAACATAATTTTTTTCGATTTATTTTGTTACATAAGTTTATGAATATTTTAAAAATTGCTTAAGCATTGCATATAAGAACAATTTTGTTGTATCTGGTATTTATAAATAATCATTTAATATTAAATATCTATAATAGTTATTATTTCATCAGAGTTAAATTAAATTCTCCTCACCTCTGTTAATACACAACTAAAGAGGGTGAATAACCAGCTAGTACAATGGGTAATTTTCTCGAGAGGGGAATTAACCAACGGTCACCAGGGTTTGGTTAGTTAGGCTTAAGTTAGGTTTAAGAGTTTTCACTGGTACCCCACCCTCATATTCATTATCACTACCACCTCATTTCATCAGGACATGAAAAGAGCCTCCGCGGAAAGGATGTAGGATTAGTACATTTGAGCATCCCCTGCGCAATGGTACATTAGTATTGGCTAAGCTTTCCACAAACTAGAATAAGTAATGTAGCCCAGACAAGCATATATATAAAATTTGTCAAGGCATGCTATGAGATTATTAAGAAGGGACTTCATTTTAGGAAACGAGTATAGAGATTGTGTTTAAAAGTTCAATGGCTAAAATTCTAATAATTGTAATATTAAAAAAACTATGTAGATTCAAAATACTTAATTTTACTACTGTTTTTTTCTCACTTCTTTTCGACATTCCCCCAAACTCGCGTGGCACACTGGTTGAAAAACGCTGATATATTTGAATGGGATGAGAAAGTGTGGGAAACATATATTATATACCTATATACCCTTGCAAGACTAGGAGGTCAATCCACTACCTATCGAACTTGCTTTTCTGAGTCAGAGACTCTTGAGACTGACCAACTATCATGTGCCATAATCGGCAGAGCATCTGGCACCCGTGGTGTAGATTTATCACCCCAATCCAGGTATAACTTCAATATCCCAAAGCAATGACTTTAAGTTGCCAAGCGATGACCTTGTAGAGGTGTCTCGAACAGCTATCCCCGGCCGTTAAGCACTACTAACCAACCGCTTAGTGTGTGGCGCGTGGGAGACTTCTTTCTCCCACACCCAAACAAATGACTCTACAAAGATTTAGCCTCCCAGCCCCCTGGGCCCAGTCAGGCCAAGGAGGACATTGCTTGGGGCCCATCAACATGAAGGCACCAGAAGCCATGCACAAGTGAATCTGAGGTGGGTCAATTTCTTTTCCTATACTCTTACATCGGGAGAGTATCCGAGCTGATACATACTGCCATGGTGGAAGGAGACGACTAGGTCTCAAACCAACCCCAAAGAGCAGACAATACCAGAGCTGACGTTACCCCCTCTGGGAAAAGACAGGATACCATTTGAAAAATGTACCCTGAATGGGAATCAGATCTTCAGTTTATTAAATAACTACTCAATTCAGTTAGCCAGGGAATGTTTAAAGCATAAGACACATCCCGTCATAAAATTAACTCCTGAGACATGATTACATACCTAAGCTATTAAAGCACTGATAAAATATTCAGTAACTTTTGATGAGAAATATATGTGGAAAAAATTCAATGTACAACTGTGAAGAACATGTCACATTTGTGCATTGGATTCTTTCGCCACTTTTCCTTTCTTCTTTCTCTAGGTGGGCTTTATTCATTTAATTTTCACTTAGTCAGTTTATCTTTCCTTATGTTTAAATTTCCATCATTGTGTAGTCATTTAGCGATTGGGCCTCCTCATTGTCAAACAATTCATTTTGAAAGCTATTGATAAGCTATCGAGTGAGTTGTCCTAGTCAGCAATCCATTCCTTCCCATAATCCAAAGCCACAATATAAACCACATATACTACTATTGAGAGGATGTTAGATGGTTGTTAGATTCACTGGTAGGACGTTGGAAGGTTGTTAGCTCTACTAACAAATTTCTATTTTTAATTATGAGACCAAAATGCTCAGGCACCTTAGAAGTAGAAACATATTTAAAGAGGTTAAGTAAACATTAAAAATACATAATTATTTGAAAGGTGGTAAATATGACTAACTGACCCTCTATCAGCTTCCAAATATAATTTTTCGGCATCATTAAAATGTTTAAAATATGCATTGATTTCAGCCCTCTTCAAAACATCACTCTCAATGTTGTAAAGTCGCTTGATGAACTGAATGCCACTATAGTCACTGCAGCGAACATATGAAGCTTCAGCAGCCTCAAGATCTAGAGTTTGTAAAGCTGCTTCAGCCAAAAGTCTCCTAAGATCACATAAACATACACATATACATGGCAAATAAATAATGGTATTAATCAATTTGTAACCAAATCATCAAGAGTCCTAGGTAGATATAAAGTTTCGATAATATATAGTATTTCATTTAAAAAAAAACTACTATATGTTCATTGAACTAATCATTTCAACACATGTAACAATTTAATTTTAATTTTTTATCATAAACAAGTTCTAATAGCAGTAATGGCTACTAGGGACATAAAGAGACTTAAAACTATCTATCTTTATAGAACAATATTAGGAATGTGTGTTTTAAAGAAAATTTCCTGATGTTCCCATTATATGACAAATAAACTTGGAAAAAATGTGTTCAAAATAAAGCACTGGCTGCTCTGTTCTTTAGTATACTTGGTGGAGATTTTATATAGGTATGTATGTATATATAAATTGAAGGCACAGTAGCACAAGTTATCTGATGTTCACTATTATCAATAATTCCTAGTTGTTAATATGCTAGGAGTGTAGTCCCTGAAAAAACAAGTTTAATGTCGGAGGAGAACAACCTTACCATAGCCTTGGATGAAAATGTTCTTCGACAAAAGCAGTGGCTTCACTTATACCCACTTTAACCAGAAGATCCCTTGTATCTCGTAAGGATTTAACTTCAAGATCCAGAATGTGTTCTGCTAATGGTCTGTCAGGGTTTTGCATTATTTCATCCAAAAGTACTGCACGAATTTCTAGGTCCTAAACAGTTTTAAAATAATGTTTCAAATACAATACAACCATTATTTTTTCAAAATTAAAGAAAGAAAATGTAAAAGAAGATATTAAAATCCCCACTCCTTTTTTTTTAAGTTAGGGTCATAATATAAATATAACCTGAATTTCAAATGTAAATTTAATATTTTATTAAATTATTTTGAAAGCTTCTATTGTATTCATGTCAAAAGTATAAACTAGTAAAGTGGATGACTTTTTTTTTACCATTTTATTAACAAAATATATATTAATGTGTAATATTTTAATGGACACTTTTAACACAGCCAGTTAACGTTATAAAACTTACTATAACTATCAATAAATAAGTTAGTTTTTGACACAAATAAATATGTATTTTAAAAATAAAAAATGACACAGTACAATGGTTAATAATGGGGCAGTGATCTTTAAAAAGAAAAAATTGTTTATTTTAAATATTTAAATATAGTACTTATGTGTGTATGCCTGTGTTCATATTCATTGGGTGCCTTTCCAGGATATGAGAATTAATAAACACAAAATGCGTATATTGGATTAACTGTCTAGCAGGGGCGTAGAAAGGGCGAGGTTGTGGTTGGGGGGGCACAGACCCCCTTGGAACTTTATGAGGGTCAATATATGTATGTAAAAACTTTTATTGGCTTAAGGTATAGTAACATTTTCTAGCTGACACCCCTTAAAAGAAATTAGCTTTCTACGCCCTTGCTGTTTAGTTGATATGGTAGTGAACAAACACACACAACATATGAAAGCTAGCTTAATCAGAAGTGAGGGCTTATTAAAGCTTATACTTTATTTCCTTAGCACATGTTATTTATATTTAGTATGTAAAAATTTTAAAAGGACTGGCATGCCTCATAGTAATCAAATAATTTGACATGTGTTATTGAGTTAAAACTTTAAGTTTGAGATTATGTTTATTAAAATAAGAGAAAGCTGATGTCTATAGAATAAATTGATAACATAAACATAATTTTACCTGAAAGGAACATATGTAACCAGAACTGACAATTGGTTCCTCAGGCTCAAACTCCTTTAGAACATACATTCTTGTCTTTTCCATTATCGCTATTAATTCAGAATTGTCTGTTGCCCATTTCATTGCCCATACATCTTTTCGCTCAAATTTGCTCAAGTCTTTATTGTTGACATTTTTTATCAAGGACATATTAGAATTATCATTAGAACTGGTAGATGCTTCCAAGTTTAGGAAACGCAAAATGCCAGTAACATCAATCACAGCGAGGCACCTGGTATAAAAAATATAAAACACTAAATTCATATAAAATATTTAGTGCTGTGTGTCTTACTGATGATCAGGTAATCCACAAATTATCTTTAATTACATCATTACCACATGAACCCAAACATAAATCTACAGCAACAAACCTGTCAGATCCACAAGTGAATGGAAGGTATTATTAATGCATGTCTTAAATCTAATAAATTGTTTTGGATATTAGATACATAAAATGTGAATTTCTAGAGACTGTATGTCATGTGTGATCAAATCTATTGAAAATCTAAAATATTTTTTCAACATGAACCATAGTTAATCAACAACAATTATCAGAATTGGGGACACATTTTAATAAGTACAAAGTTACTATACCTTGAAACTTGCTGCTGAAAAGAAAGTTTCAAGAATGGAACCAGATATTTTGACGTTAATGTTTTTTTTTTAATATGGGTGTGAGTTTGTGTACACATAGCTATTAGCTTAGTGATTTTTTTTATTAATTATCTTTTTTTTAATTCTTAAATTTGTTTTAATGTTAATAAATTCTTGAAAGGAAAAAAAAATGTTTTAGGTTATTAGTAAGTTTTATATAAGCTGCCTTGTGAATAGTATTGTTCTCATTGAATACACAGGGTTCCTACACAAAATCATGAACATTTTCCCAGGATATTTCAAGGTATTTTCAAGGATTTTCTACAATTCCTCCAGGACAAGTGTATAAAGTAATCATGGCGAAATACACATCATTACATATTTTATTTTATTTAATGCAGGCTCCCAACTCTCATGCACCTACACCTTTCCATACAATTTATTATTATTTTAATGTATTCCATGAAGCAACGAGTTGTTCAAATAATTAAAACATAACATACACTCACTTGCAAATAATCATTGGTGAAATGTGGGTGTCCTCTTTCACAGTAACGAATTAACGGCCGTGGGCTGGATGTTGTGTCTATTCTTGATATAAATTAGTTTATAAGTTGTGTGCAGATATCCGTCGGCTTAGTAAGTGCACGTTAATTACACCAACTCTCACTATTTATATTGTGCATGATAATTTATTTTATGTGAATTACAAAACAAAAATAAGATTCATAAAAATGACAATGATACAACCTAGTTTTATATTAGTGAATACCTTGAGTACCTTGATAAAATTTTTAAAGGGATTCAGATATCTTCTGAATTTCCTCAGATATCTTGGAAATTTCATCTACTGACTTATTCCTGTTTACTCCTCCTGTTTTACTCCTGTTTCCTCCTGATTTATTGACATGTTTGAAAGAAAATAAATTTCCAGGACAACCTAAAAAATTCCAGGAAAAGATTGGAAAAATGACAAATTCCATAATATTTCCAGGCTTGGAAGTAGTATTTTAAAATTCCAGGTTTTCAATGACGTGTAGGAACCCTGTTACATTAACAAATACCTCCACTACAGTAGCCGCTACCATTTCTATACTAAAAAGTCTCTCCCCTACAGCCTGGCTACTAAGTCCAAAAACGTTTGTTCAGATAGGCTGCTGACCTCCCATAGTAATGTGTTAAATTTTCAGAGATCTCCCCAGTAAAATGACGGAACACAAATAAGTTTCTGATTACATTTCTTTATCATGAAATACAACCTGATATGGCAAGGAAACAAAACAAATTTAAAGAATAAATACAGGGTAATAATTTCTTCCGTTTAGACACAGAAACTGCTCAGCTCTACACCATGGCCTTCTAACCTTCTCAATGTTAGTTCACACAGAAAAAGGTTCACAATCATGTATGAAACAACACTGCAACACAAGCAAGATCCAACCGCCTAACAAGACCCAAAATAGAAAGAATACAGAGCAATAATACCCTATTTAAGGTCATTTGTCTGCAACACAACCAACTTGATCCACCAAATTCAATGCAATTTTTATGACGTTAGATACAGTGGACACATAACAAGTCCTCTGAAAATAAACACGAACAATCATCATTTTGAGAGAAACTATAAACATCTGTAAAAACATTTTCTTTTCGTGCCTATGCCCATAGTAAAGAATTTGACTGCTGATTCATCCCTAGAGTACTCAAAGTATTCCCAATAATCAACTGCAACAACTCTCAGCTTACACAATGGAAGCTTGCCCATCCATTGGTAGCCAAATTCAGACTAACCATTGGTTTAAAAATAAGAAATCTTTACATACATTCATACATACCTAATCACACCGTTCCCATAAGGGATAGGCAAGAAATTGTGCATATAGCTAAAAAACAACTACGTAATTAATCCATCCCCATTTAACTTTCTCCACACTTCCCTATCCTTGTATACTCCCTTCACTTCAACAATATCCATACACTGAGTCATACATGATCTTAATGTTTCTCTTTTTCTCACATTCCTCTACAACCTTTAAACACGTCTTACATGGCTTACCCCTTCCTTTTGATCCCCACACACACACTCTACCTTCATATATTTGCTTCATCACTCGAGCCACAATCATCCTCTCAACATGCCCAAGACCCGCCTTGGTGGTGTAGTTGGCTAACGCGCTAGTCGTGTTGAGCTCGACCGCCGAGGACGGGGAGATCGAGGTTCGAATCTCGGTGGGGTGAACTGGGGGTGGTTTTTCCTAAATGGTTTTCCACTCTCCCTCCATGCAAATGCGGGTTCACTTCCTTTAAATTCAACCTTCCCAATTCCTAATCCATTAGCGTAATTAGTACTTAAGCGTATAACCCGAATGGGTAGTAAGACACGGTGCTAAATAGTAGTAGTAATAGTAGTAACATGCCCAAACCAACATAAGACACACTTCTTCTCACGCTTCTTTCACATTAACCTATTGGGTTCCCTTTCAAACCTCCCTCTTTTATATTATATCAACCCTATTTTAATCAATTTTATTTTAATGTATTTGTCATTTAGCTAGGTATACATCAATTTAACTAAACTGGCAACACTGCAACTTCAATTATAAATTTTTCAAATATTTAGGTGCCAATTTGTTTGCCAGTGTTTTTTTGTGATTTTATATATTTTTCAATATGAAAAAGGAATATTTGCAAAATTTATAAATCATATGTAACTTTGAAGTGTGTGTAAATAAATGAGGGAGAAATTTATTTATGTTATATCATGATCATGACAACCCTAACAGGTTTGCTATTCCCTATCACTTACATCAGTGTGGTCCAACAGGCGGCTCCCCATGCTCAATGAAAATGTGGCCCTGACAGTATCCTAGAGGAAAATTAAAGAGAACCCCAATTGGCAAATGTGATAGCTAATTATTTGAATAAAAATATTTTTGTTTACAAGGTAATGAACGCATTTTATAAAGCATTTATTTGATTAATTAAATTATTTATGAATATATATAAAGAATGCTAAGCTGTTTAGTGAAATTGTCAGTGTGTGCACATTTAATGATACATTTGTGTGAAATTAATACAATTTATGGCAGTAAATTATTATTATTATTATTAGCACCGCGTCTTACTAACCTACGGGTTATACGCACTTTGGCAGTAAAATTTGAAATATTCTACAAACCAAAAATATAAACAATTGTGTATAAACCTTGAAAATAATTTTTATTCAGTGCTGTGCGTAGGCCTATATTATGTTTATGAGATTAATCATAGTTTAGGGGGAGTAGAGGGGTTATGGGGTTCGAACCTCACCCCCCCCCCCCCAACTCGAAATGTTCTTAAGTTTTTTATATGAAGCTTAAAGATGGCCTTGCATCAATCATAGCTTATAGAATCATTTAATTTTCAAAAGAATTACCAGGCGAATAATCACTCTAAATGACTTCTAGAGAAACCCAATTTAAAAACAAAATACTGAAGGTTGCCACTCCTAATAGCTTCTATTGTCATATTTTATCTTTAAATACGTGCAAGAACCACTCTAATTAGCTTATAGTAGCCTTCAATTTTCAAAAATTTGTCAAACGAAGGCTACATTTAATAGCTTCTCAAGACATCTAATTTTAGAAAAGAAAAAAAAAACCATGGGATTCAAAATTGCTTATAATAGAATCTAATTTTTTTTTATTCATAAGGGGAGGGCCACTTTAAAATAGCTTCTAGAGCCAACCAATTTTCGGAAAATATGAAAAAAATTCGAGTAAGGGGCACTATAATTTTAAATAGCTTCTAGAGTCATCCAAATTTCAAAAAAATTCAGGGGGGAGGATTATTCAATCAAATCTCTGAACCAGCCATCTCAAAAATCAGTGTGCATGCACATTTGACAATGCATGCGCCCTAGAGCCAGAAGCTAGCAGACAGCATCTTTGACTGTGGTGTGGAGATTTGCAATAACCTGTTAATGTAAAGCGTGTTTATGGATATATTGGAATGTTCCATGACACAGAGTTATAATTTGATAACATCTGTCAGGGAAATGATCTAAAATATATGTCTATCGACTAGAAAATAAAATATGTTTATATTCTGCTGTTTTAAGTTAGCGTTGCAGTGCATCATGGATCAACATACAGTGTGTGAGTTGCTGTGCCACCCAAGCAGATTCTACTTTCTATTTTCGATGAATGTGTGACTCAAGCTTTAAGGCTCTAACAATAGTCAATAAGCATACTTGGACTTAACTTGGCCTGGTGTCTCTTTTTCATGCCAGAAATATCTTGGTGGAATATTTCTCCATGTATGTCACTGACTACTCCAATATTTGTTGGGAAGAAATCCAGTTGTGAATCCAACAAATGTATTTTCAAAGACATGTAACGTCCTAAGGTCAAGTAAGACTTTAAGAGATCCTCCACCTTTTCTTTGTAGTTGTCTGCCTTATGTTTCCCAAAGTAGTTTAGGAAAAAACCCTTGAAAGACTCCGAAGCCACGCTTTCAGCTTCGTTCAACTGACCATCGAAGTTCTTATCATGAATTAGTTCTCTTATTTGAAGTCCTATAAAGATTCCCTCTTTTATCTTTGCACTGATCCTTGGGAATGTTTTTCTTAAGTAAGTAAATCTAGGTCAACTTCAATCCATTGTTTTATCAAAGTTCTTTATAAGATCAAGCTTTATATGTAGTGGAGGTAGATACACCTTTTCCGGATAAACAAGTGGTGTATTGACAACCTTCTTATTTCCTGGGGTTAGTGATGTTCGCTTTGGCAGCTGTTTTTGGGTGTTGTGATTTCTCCGGTCCTTGCTATCCCACTACCAAAGAAAACAGCAGTCCTTCTTGAGCCCAATATGAAGTCCAAGCAAAAGAGCAATGACCTTTAAGTCACCCTAGACATTCCATTTATATTCTATATACCTGATTATTTCCAAAAGGAGTTTCATGCTCGCATGTGTTTCTTTCATATCAGCAGCATGAGCTAGTGACACTAATGGAAATTTACAGTATGTCCAATGTGAAGAAGTACAGCTTTCAAGCTAACATTAGAAGAATCTATAAATAAACGCCCCTCCTCTATTTTGTACTCGTGACCAAGTGCTTCCATAAAAGAAAAAACATAGTTGCAAAAACCAAGTCCATCTCCAAGGGAAAAGAAATCCTTAAAGTCACTATGCCTTTGTAACGTAATCGATGATTTTTGATGATTTTATTATTTAATTGCCCCGCGATTGGGCGACAATTATAACGTAATCGGATGTTGTTGATGTAATTATTAAATTGTACCGCGATTGGGCGACAATTGTAACGTTATCGACGATTTTGATAAAGTAATTGCCCGCGATGGGGAGCCTATTCTGGAAAGTTTGATATTGATAAAACTGTTTATGTTGTACACTCTTTATTATTTATTTATTTACACATTGATGAAATTAAAGTCTGTATTGATTGTGATCACTTATACTTTATGTTTACGTCTACTCTCTCTCCTTGACCGGCACCTTCTGTTTACGTCTACTCTCTCTCCTTCACTGGCACATTCTGTTTACCTTCTACGTATATTTTCATTATATGTGGATGTGTCCCTTGCTTGTATATCTCGCGACGCTGTCAAGAGTAACCAATCAGGTATTTCTCTTCAACAGGTGCAGTGAAAGCTAGCTTCCTATTGGATATAGGGAGCTGGCTTTTCTCGCTAGTTTGTTAAATACTGCGGAGTTATATTTTGAGAAAAGTAAACAAGTTTTTCTAGTGAAATCCTTTTACGGACTATTCTGCGAAAACGCGTGATTCTCCATGGATGAAGTAAAAAGATAATTTACATACGATACTTTAAAGAAAAATACCTTCATCCATGACTTTTTAAATATATGAGAGCAGTCCAAAAATCAACTACATTATACCTTTCTCTAAAAACACGTACGTTTGTTTCTTTGTGGAGGAGATTTGAGCCTTTCAATCTGGAGCCTAACAGTTCAGCTTGCCTTTTGGATAGGTTCAAATCTCGGCCAAAATTGTTGAGATCTCCTTGAGTGTGTAAATGTGGTTAAGAATATAAACAGGAAGCTTCAAAAGTTCTACCAAGCATTACAGCAGTATCACTATGCTCTATAGGCTCTTACTATTGTTCATCAACACCAAGTATGGCATTTTCTGGAGGCTTTGGCACATGCAATTCTTCACTATGAGGTCCAAGCCTCATGGCAGATGGTAAATTAGGGTGTCACAGTTTGCTTTGATTTAGAACTGATGCCTGAAATGTTTGTAAGATAAAAGAAACAATCTGTAGAGTGATCTTTTCGCTCCACCAAATCATTGGAACAACACAATTCATGTGCCGAGAATTCTTAGACGCAAGTTACACAACGAAAATGAGGGGCCTAATTTGTATCTTGATTACCAATTTAGTATCCAAAATAAAGCTTAAAGCATCCCTTGACTAGTACCAATGGACAATCGAATTCTGAATACCACTTATTAAACCCCAGTAGCAAAAACTTGGTCATAAACTACCCCATACTTTTGAGAACACCCTTGTGTTACCAACCACACCTTGAAACAGCATTAGTTTTTAGCTTGTAAGCCCATTTTCAACATATTTCCTTTTGTCCATTTGGTGGCTTACACAGTGCCCAGGTTTCATTCTCCTTCAAAGATTTAATTTCACTATCCATAGCTTTGATCCACTCATCCTTCTGATTGCATGACTTCACCCAAAGATTTTGTCTCGATCACTCGAGTCTGCTCTACCTTATTGATTTTCTATATTGGTCGAAGCAGGGGTTATAATCTATTCATACGCTGTGGCGCGCATACAATTTAGTCCATATGCATCGCTTGAACGATCGGTGCTCTCTTCAAATGACTTGTATATTTTGGATTCTCGTCTTTTTCATTAATGTTATTAAATTCCTGAGTGTTGGTTGTTTCTCCAGCGGTGTTTTTACTACATTGTTCTAAGATTAATTTGATATTAGCAAACTCATATATATCTTTCTTGTTGATATTCTTTTCAGTAATCTCAAATCAACATTTGATTCTTGATAAAAGCCTTCCATAAAACGAACATCATGATTTATAGCAATCTTCTTTTAGCATGGATTGTAGTATGTGTATGCTTTTGAATGCTCACTATAACTAACAAAAATCATCAGTACTGACACTATATAATTTTCTCCGCCTTTCTTTTTTGGGTGTGAACAAAACATTTACACCAAAAATTGCTTAGTGTTTAATATATGGCTTGCGTTCAATCAACAACGTATGAGGAGTCATGTCAACTGCTTGGGATATGGAACGATTCTGGAGGTAATTAGTGGTGTTCAATTAATGTCTCAGCCCTAAAAATCATATGCCAATTTGGCCTCCAGATGCATACATCTAGCCATCTTGATAAGCATCTTATCTTTTCTTTGAGCAACTCTGTTTTAATATGGAGTATAAGGCACTGTATAATGCATCTGGATCCCATCCCTTTGCAAAAACTCAATGACTTTGTTATCGACATACTCTCTCCCTTTGTCCAATCTAACTATCTTTGGTTTTCCTTTAAACTTGTTTTTCATAAGTTTTACATACCCACTAAACTTTGTTCAGACTTTATATTGGAGTAAGTAAACTACTGTATGCTGGGAAAAATCATTAATAAATGTAAGTATATAGTGCTTACCACCTGATGAAATTGTCTGTAAGGGTCAGCCGATCTATGTATTTATGAGATATGGTACTGCAGTTGATTTCTTTGATAATTGCTTGGGAAATGGCAAACGTGTCATTTGACCTTCTGCACTGACTTCACAGAAAACTTTAATCCTGCAGTCATCAATTATCAAGTTGTCAACCAGTCCACTCAAACACAATTACTTTATTGCTTCTGAATCTCGATGGCCAAAAATCAATGACAATACTGAATGCAGTTTGACTTTTGCTTGCTTACCTTGTATTGCATGCTTTGCTAGGTTGGCCTAGTTGAAATAAAACTGAATAGTCAACTGCAATTCAAATTGTCTTGTCATTGTACACAATTTTGCAAGAACCTAAGAAGAAATGTATTTTAAAGTCTTTGTCCAATAGTCTTTTAACTTAAATCAAGTTGTCTTCAATAGCAGAAGCTCTTTTGTCCAATAGTCTTTTAACTTAAATCAAGTTGTCTTCAATAGCAGAAGCACAAAGAGCATCAGAAAATGTAGCAGTTAATTTTTCACCATTTGCATTTACAAAATCAATTTTAAACGTATATTTTCCAATAAGGTTTACTTTTGCTCCATTAGCCACATTGAGGTTGTTGCATTTTGCATGATCTAAAGAAATTAAGTGCCCTTTATCACTCCCTGTATGGCAGATAGCCCCTTAATCAATAATACAACCTTCACTCATTTCTTTCAAAACAGTAAATAAAAATTCTTAAAATTGTTTTACTTTGTTGGGGTTATGTTTTTAATTGTTGGTCCATATTTACATTTCAGATATGTTCCGTTTTCTTTCCCAAACCTTATATATGGTATAATCTCGCTTTATCTGATCACTTTTCATACCAAAGAAACTCAATATATCTTTTTGAGTTGTTTTGAGCATCGTTTCATTACTTTTCCTAAGAAAGTCATTAATTTCCATTCAACAATTGTATTCACTGAGAAGTTTTACTTAACCAAACTTAACATTAGATTTGTCTCCAGTCTCGTCTCTAGTGTCATAGCAAGTGTATCGTTACTTCGGGGTAAACTGTTCAAAAACATTGCAAAAACCCAGGTATCAAGTTACACACAGGTTATGATTATTTTTTGGAGCAATTTGGTCAATTTCTCAACATGTTCTTCCATATTATCATTTTCAACCATTTTTGTAAAGCAAATACACGTAATAAGACAAGCTTTAATGCTCAATGTGTCTCTTTCCATGTTAGATTTTGAGAGCCATTCAGGTTTTATTTTCTGTATTTGAATTTTATATGTCGCACAATTGGCTATCATTGGCCGAAATACCAATACATCAAAGAGCTTGATCATCAAGCATCTGCCAATAGGAAATTTCCTCAGCTGTTGCACCATAGGTTAATTCCTCAAGCCTATCCTTATTCATCACTCTCCACAGCTTTTCCATTTTTGTTTCGCCATTTATTTATCGCTGTTATTACAAACTTTTGACTAGTCTTATTCTTCTATCATATTTCTATTTGTTACTTTATTCTCATCACTCTGTTGGTTTAAACTTTAATATTTCAGTGTGGCAGGAGACAAATAAATACCAAATATCATATGACTATTGTTTAGTTCAATTATATTGTGCTTGAGCCCAACTTCATCAATGGTCAAGAGCCAAAACAAAACAAGGATATAAAAATAAATGTTGTCAACATAAACAAGTCACTAAGTGTGAATGTTATTTCTCACAAAAATAACACTGTTCTTAAGTTTTGTTAAGTCTTAACATCATGTCATAAACTTAAGATTTTTAACCCCCCTCTCTACTCCTAAATTAAATTCTCCCAACACTCATGGCTGATAAGAGATAGCTAAATATTTATTTGGCACACAATGTAAAGTGATAGTCAGATTTGGTTTTTGGGAGGAAAAACGTTGGACAAGCCCGACTTACATTACATTAAGTCTTTACAGTGTTCCAAATTATACTTTATACATTTATAAGTTATTAGTGTTCTAGTAATATTCAGAAATATAAGTGGTAATAGGTAACACAAAACATGTTATTTTACTTACATGGAATTGCAGTTGATAGCCACTTCATAGGGGCAGCAATTCAGGTTATATCTATTTGTCAATGCAACTTGTGGTAGGGAGTATCGTTGTAAAGTTCCTGATTCTCGCCCTATAATTAACATATTTTCAGAGACTGTCAGACAACAGATTGGATCAGCAGTTGCTTGCATATTTGTGGACATCTGTAATAAAATATTGTCAATATAAATGATCACAAAATTATCAATCAAATAAATAAAATGCATACTGTCGAATTCTAATGCCATTATGATAAATACACTTCAGTCACCTTTGAAAATATAATAATTGAATCAAACCAAATATAACTATAAATTAGAACAACATACTCCTACATTAGCCATTCCCATCTAAACATGAAATCAGCAGCAGCAATAACTACTTAAATATGAAATTTACTAAGAATCACGAAAATATAAAATACACTTTATTGAGTATATTGACACAATCATTCTAAGGGATGATAACCATTTTCAAACAGACGAAATGTCCATCTTCCTGGAAGTACATGGTTATAAAACTTTGGGGAGACACACAAATTATATTCAGTAATCATTGCCTACATAATATAAACAGAGCCTACAATAACTTTAGCTATTAAATTAAAAGCTTCATTTCCAAAATATGTTAGATAAAAATTAATACAAATTCCAGATTTTTATTGCCCTTCTATTTCAAATTGCACTTTTTCTGTATGTTGACCAACACTTACGATAAATATAGGCATGCATTTCAGAATAGTGATTTTGTACCTTAATAATGAATAGGAACTATGACATTAATACCATAACGTATAGCAATGTCAACTTTTATAGCAATGTGATCAAACAATTTTTGCCATTATCAATAGTGTATCAATGTTATTTACTATCAATAGTGAATGCTGAGCCAAACACCATCTTTCTTCGTTCATTAAAGCTGTGGAGAGTGAAATGATACCATTCTTAATAATTCCCATATACTAAATTTATATCTTCTAATTTATTTATTTTCCAAATTAATATGTATATTTTATATCTACCTTGTTGATTTAATTTCACTGGCTTTTTGGATTAAACTTTGTAGGCTGGCAAACCCTTTTAATTAATTATTATCTGATCTGTGAACTAACAAAGAAAAATATGCGAATGGTCCAGTCATTTTTCCATTAGCGCCTTTTTTACTACCTTACACACCTTTGGAAGAGTTCAATGAAGTTGATTCAATTAACACAAAAGAACTAGTGGCATCCTTGGCGGGGTCAGTCCAATGAGGATAGACGTATTGTTTGTTTGAAAGTTTTCTTTTGTAATGAAGTGGCAAGTCGCGTTTTGAGATAATGTATTCAAATTAATCAAGAGAAATTATAGTTATACAAATTTTGCATCAATCATTATATTTCACTTGAATCAAATATTTCTTCTCTTGTGCCGTTTGTTTGGATTGTTTTCGGAACAAATTAATTATGAAGACATATATTAGTTTCGCCATCCAACAGGCATGGTGAAATGAACCTGAAGTTCTCAACTTAACACCACCTGGAGAAACAATGCCTAGGAAAAGCAGTGTTAGTGCCAATACACTAAATTTGAAGGTGATTGATTCGTTCTTTAAAGTTAGAAGTTGGTCATCTATTCTACCATCTGCACAAACTTCGTACTTGTTGTATATTTGACCAATATAATGGAAACTTTTTTTTAAAAAAAACCCTATTTGGACCAGATGTTTTCCCAAACAACGCCTTGAATACATCACTACAAACAACTTCAAATACATTATGCCTACAGAAAGACACAACAACCTTTTGCTTAGTTTTCTTTCCAAAAGAACACAAGCAACATGTGGATGACCTGTGTTGGCAGCAATAATATCAAAATACATTCCAGCTATTTGGTCATTCAGGTCATCTCTAGCACTGAAAAGAAGGCACACCAATCAGTCACATATAACCACGCTTGAGGCAGTTCTGAAAAGCATCCATATAAGTTCATATTTCTGAGGGATGGTTTTTTTTAATCAAAAGCAATTTAAAAAAATCATGTACACTTTGCCTACACTAAAAAAAATTGTTTTGCTATAAATTCTTGAAGCACCCTAGTGTATAATCTTAAGAGGTAGTAAGATGCTGCACTAAAAATAATACAGCCTTGAAAGGCGGCTTTTATTTTAATTTTCCATGGTCCCCGATTATTTTAATATAAAATTTATAACAAGGTACTTAAACAAACTTTTGAAATGCTACTACACTCTATGATCTGTGGAATGTCTTTAACAGACAAACATCAAACCCTTAAGAAAGCTTCAACTTGAAAATCTAAGAAATTTCTTTATTTAAAATAAAACATATAATGTGGAGAGTCGTGTTGAGGCTACAGAGATTACTTTGTGTTATTTAAAATATAAACGACACTTTGTTAAATGATATAAAAACGTTTAAGTATTGATTAAGATTTTAGGACAATGTTAACACGACTGTGTCGCAGTTGCCGAATAAGCACAGAAAATTTAAAGTAACAAAAGAACAGTGATAAAAATAGCAACACGAAGTACACAATATGATTACGTTTAGTTTACAAAATATTATACACATTAAGAGACAGGGCTAAAGCTTGCTGCTACAAAGCCATGTCCTACACTTCGCCTCAAGCGCACACCATGTCAGTTCTTCATTCCAAAATGTTCATCCCAAAATTCATCCAACACTTCTCAAGTTTCGGTTATGGTGATCCTTTGGTAAATACTAGAGCTGGGCCGATCAGCTATTTTGCCGATTAGTCCGATGCCGATCATTTGTTGCCGATTAGGCCGATCACCGATGCCTATTATTTTTGTTTTCAATTTTAATAAGTGTATAAAGTAAAATGACCCTTAAAGCAAAAAAAAAAGTTACTTTTACTAGTTTTATAATGTCCAATATAGTTTTGTTTTAATAACATTTAAATAGAAAATTTTAAAATGAAAAGGTTGTTTAATTATTATTTTATATTGTCATTGTTAGGACAAGTGAACCTGTCATTAAACAAAAACAAATCACAATAATGAATAGCAAATATACCCGTACATGTTAGGTAATTAAAATATGATTTCACATTTATGATTAAATAGGCCTACTGACCCTTTCATTAGACAAAGAAAAATCATAATCAACAAATTTAAATTTAATTTTAATGATAAAAAATAATCAAGGCACACATATTTTTGGACACAAGGAGAATAGGCCTACATCTATTTTGTTTTTAGATGAAATAGGAATTTTTACATCCTATGTCTATTAAAATTCACCTATTAGTCTTATGACCCATATAAATTTCAAATTTGTTACCAACTTTTAATTGATTTCATTTACATTGAATTCTATTATTAATATTAAAGAAAATGTAAAATTTAAATATTAATATATATTAATTAAATTCATATTGAAATATGAGCGAAACAAATTCCCTGCCAGTGGAAAGTTTTGTACTTGCATTAAAAGAAAAATGGTTTCCATTTAAAACAAAATGTGCGCATGTGCGAGATTATTACGTCCGATGTTTCATTTTTTGGGCATCTTTAACAAATCGAAATAAAACAACACCAATCTGCTAATATTTTATTTTATGATTATTAGATTTGTTACTTGTGAGTATCTTTATTTCTAATAACGTGCATAAATTGGAAAAAGACCTATGGTAAATATATTTATTTTGATATATTTTGTTTGGAATGTTGGATGTGCCGTTTATTTCAAATCTAAGTCGCTAAGAACAACTAATTATTTAAAGATCTCATACGAGAGAGCAGAGATAAAATATTACTTTTTTAGGACTTAAAATATACCCACACATTTTGAATAATAGGCATAAATAATCGGAGATTCAAACACCGATCATCGGAATCGCCGGTTATGCGATAGTCGGCCGATGATCGGATTAATAATCGGCATCGGCCCAGCCCTAGTAAATACATCTGCCATATATCAGCAGTTTGCAAATAATGTAGTGCAACCTAACCCTATTTGAGCACTTCCCTGATGAAATGATGACGTACATTTATATGTTTGGTTCTTGGATGGAACATGGGGTTCTTTGCAAGTTTTTGGGCTCCCTGATTGCCATTGTAGATTGGGATGAGTTTTTCCCTTCCCAATCCTACTTCTTTCAGGAATTTGCCTAAATAAATTGCTTCCTTTTAAGCTTCAATCAACCCCATGTATTCGGCTTCAGTAGTTGACAATGCCACAGTGCGCTGTTTCTTGGCCTCTCAAGCTACGGCTCCATTTGTAAGAACAAAAACAAATCCTGTGTAATATATTCTTTCTTGTGTGCATGCTGCCCAATCAGTATCCACAAACCCTTCCAATTTATTTGAGCCCTTCTTGTATGTGATTCCTAGGATCATAATTCTATGCAAATATAATAGAATCCTTTTTGTTGCGATCCAGTGTTGCTTTTGGTAACAGCTGTTAATTTGGTTTAGAAAGTTCAATGAAAAACCTATATCTTGTTTAGTTCCAATAGCCAGATATATTAAGCTTCCTATTAACTCTCTGAAAGGATAGTCTTCAGGTTTTTCATTTGAACTATTTTCTGCTTCCACTAGATTCATACCCGGATACATTGGTGTCTCGGCAGGTTTTGAATTCTTCGTTGCAAACGTCCTTAAGATATCTTTAACGTATCCACCTTGAGCTATCTTCATGGAGCCATTTTCCTGATTTAATTCCATACCCAGGCAATATTTAACGCTTCCTTAGATACTTCCCTTGAAAGTGGTAGTTTAATTTATTCTTGAATTCTGAAAGCCCATTCAAGTCACTTGTGATGATCAATGTTATCAACATTAAACTGCAACAATTAGCTGTTTGGCTTCTTGTATGCCAATATACACACACATGCCTGTGCTCAGCAGGCTTAACCCGAAGTCCTTAAGTTCTTTGTTGAGCACTTGGTGCCATTGACGACCAGCTTGATTTAGTCATGATGATGCCCTTTTCAACAAAATAACTTTATTTCACTCTTGGAGTTCAAACATCATTTTAGAAGCTGTTCCCTTTTTGACAGATTTTCCTCTTTGCAAATCTTCCTTCATTGCAATTTTCGGTAGCAACTTTTCAAAAATCTCGGGCACTTCCATAAATACTTCATAAGTTATATCCAACCGGTGAAAAGTCATGTCATTCTCCACAGCGAGTGTCATCAAAAGTCACACTGAGCTGAGTCACACCACTAGAGCAAAGGACTCCTTGAAATCCAGTCCAGGACTTTGAGAATATACCACTACTCGAGCTTTTCTTCGTTCCAAGGTACCTTTGGCATTGTACTTATTCATAAATACAAGTATACATCCAATCATATTTCGTCCTTCTGGGAGATCAGTTAACACATTTCTTGTTCTTGATAAGGGCTTTGAATTCATGCTGAATTGCACTTTTCCACTCTTTAGCTTCCCTCAAAGATATTTCTGCGATACTGGCGTATTCAAGCTGTTCTTCAGGTTCTACATCTGAATTGATCACATTGTGCCTTTTGGTAGGCCTTCCGGGATTCCCTGTTCTAATGATCAGAGGTCGTCCAGGTAATCTTCTTGCTTCTTCGACTCCTAAAAAATCTTAATCTTCGCTGTCAGGATAGTCATTGTCTCTATGATGTACTTCATCAACTTTGTTTTCTTCAGAGGGAGTGCATTCTACTTCCGCCCAAGTTTTCTCTTCTATTGAAATCTTCTTTTCTTACCCTTGACATTTGTTCTGCTGTTTCCTTTCGTGAACTTCCACCAAGGCAAAATCATTGTATTTCTATGCTGGCAGAAATTCGTTGAGAAGAGTTACATCCCTCGTGACTTCTACTTTTCTTTTATTAACTAACCAAACCCTGTAGCCTTTGGATTCTTCCCAATATCCCAAGAACACATAGGTTCAGGTACATTTTTGAAATTTTTCCTTTCCAGGTGTTTTATCAAGGCAGTGTCCTTTGCTTCAAAAAGTCTTCAAGTGCGTGAGATCAGCCCTCTTCCCATACTATTGTGTGAATGGTATTTTAACATCAATACTTCTGCAAAGACATCTGTTTCACAGATAGTTTGCTGTTGAGATAGCCTCTGCCCAGAAACATAGAGAAAGATTCGACTATAACAAGAGACCTCTCACCATCTCACCCAGTGTGCCGTTCTTTTGTTCTGCGACTCCATTTTGTTGAGGCGTGTGGCAACACTAAGCCCTCTAGTGATGCCAAATGCTGATCAAATCACCGGTTAAGATATTCCTTCCCCTTATCTGACTGGAGACATTTTATATTTCTTCCTGTTTGGTTCTCTACCAAACTTTGGTAGTTTTTACATGTTTCTAGTGCTTCATCCTTAGACTTCAAGAACTTCACAGTGCTCCATCGAGAAGATTTGTCAACAAAAGTTATGAAATATTTCGAGCCACCTATATACTGGGTGCGCATTGGGCTACATAAGTCTGAGTGCACAATTTCCAAAAGCTCCGTTTTACTACATGAGTCTTTTGGAAAAGGAGTTTGTGGAAACTTTCCTTTGGTGCATGTTTCACAAACACTTTTCTTTTGATCTAACTTTATGTCGAGATCTGTAAAAATCTTTCTTAGATCTTTAAAATTTAAATGGCCTAGCCTTCTATGCCATAAATCCAATTTTGAAGAGTTACTATCTTCGAATAGCACAGTCACATTTTCTGTACTTTCTTGAATGTAATAGAACCCATAAATTCTCTCATCGAACATTTTCTCACAACCCCGGTTGTCACGAATTACAGCAAAATTTTTTTTTTAAATCTTCTTCCTGAATTTTTGGTTGCTTCCACTGATGCTGTTACTACTTGCCAACATGGCATTCGAGTTTGATGTAACATCACATTACTTTGATTTTCTTGCATAAATTTCTTCAAATATTTTAATCGTCAAGGATTCTGGTTTAGGGAAATCGTCACATGATTCTATCGCACACCTAAAGTTTTCAAAGTATGGTGGCAAGCTATATAAGAACATTTAAGGGGTTTCATAACTTAAGAATATTTAAGGGGTTTCAAACCTAGATACCCTTTCAGGGATTTAGGACCAAAAGAATATTTAAGATGTTTCAGACCTATATAGCCTTTGAGAGGTGTTTAATAGAGAACATTTAAGACTTTAGAGGACATTTAAGAAGGTTAAAAATAATCTTTTATTTTTTGCACTCTTCCAATAGATAGTTAAATATAAAATATCAATTTAAAAAGATATAAACTAATAAAAATAAAGTATTAAAATTATTTATTTGATTTGTATAATTCAATATTTGTTAAAAATTTAGATATTTGTTTCAATAAAAAATGCTATTTGCACACCCTTATGTATATTAATATGTTTGTATGATATATATTATTTGTAATACATTTAATAATTTCAAAGCTTTTACAAGTATTACTATATTCGTATAAAAAAACATATATATTTTTAGTCTAGAATTAATCTAAAGTGTAATTTTTATAATGTCCCGTTCCTGTCCCGACCCCAATATTTTGTTTCATTTCTCATCCCGTTTCGGCCCAGTATAAAAAATGTCATTCCCATCCATCCCTACAAAATAATGACAAAGGAAACAGGAAATATTAGTGAGTGTGGAGAGAAAGGTGGAAGAGGATATCGGTATCTCTTTGAAATTAGGAAACAGCTAAACCTTTCAAGTGGAAACTATTTGACAGAATTTCCGAGGTAACATCTCAAATTATTCTGCAAAGAAAGAAGAATGAGAGGGATAGGATAAGGTGGGGAAGGGGGGAATATAGCTATCAATCCCAAACTGCATGAAGTTTGCAAAAATATAAACAGCAATAGTTTGAGAACAGCCTGTCTGGAGATAAGTGCATGTATAAATACTGTAACATGTGAATGCCTTTAATTTTGCTAGTTTATTGTGTAATGTAGTCTAGTGTTAGTTATTGTGTCAGTGAAACTGGTATACTTATTAGGCATATTAAATTTTATTAGTTAAATTCATTTTAATTTCTAGTAAGGAGAAGTAAGAATGAATATTATAAGGAACGTACTTGGTAGAACGACAATTGTTTGATTGATTGATACACTTCTAAATCAATTAACAATACAAGTTATATAAAAAAATATGGTTTAATAAAAGGGAGATTGTTAAAACATAAAAAGTTATATGCTAAGTCAATTAACAATATGAATTGATGGAAGTGATAAAGAATTAATTATTCAAGGATAAAAATTGATAAGTCAGGAATTTAATCACTTATACACACATAAATTGTTTTCCTAAGAATAACCTAGAAATTGTTCAAGAGCAATTTGAATTTAAAAAATAGGAAAAACCGTAGTTGAACAAGATTCTATAAAGAAATTAAATTAGAAATTTTTTTTGAGAATTTTATTGAAAACAGAAATTGTAAATAGTTAATGAATGAACTGGAGTTGTTATTACAAGTGACAATTACATGAATTATCAATTTAATATAATCTAGGTAACAGTCAACACGGGCAATTATGCAGTTACAAACAATTGATAAGATTAATAAAATGTGATTAATGATAAGATGGCAAATCGACTAATTACATGAATGATCAATTTAATAAAATCCAGGAAATAGATAACAAAGGCTATTACACAATGCAAACATATTAAAGTTGAATTACATGTTAAAATTGAAATTAAAATTTATCTAATAACATAACATACAAGATTAAACTATGTTATTGTTTAGAGCTTGTTATCAGCTCAAGAGATTAAAAACTTGTGTTAACCAAAGCGATAATTAATTACAAAATTGTTGATTAGCAGAAGTGTCGTCCAGATCAATCAATATGATTTTAATATGTTGGATATTATAAGTTGATTAAATATAAGAGATTGGATGTAATTAAGTGTAGACGGGAAAAAATACTTATAATGTTACTTAAATGGTGTATTAAAGAGACGTTCCTTAACTGTTATTTTAATTCCACTCCTTAGACACTTGTACCGCCTCTAGGCTGGTTGATTGACGACATGTTTCGGCGTTCGTTACGCCATCCTCAGGTCTAAGACAAAACCAATTCGGAATATTAAGTATTGAGTTGTAAAATTATATCAAGAAGAAATAATGGTTCAACTAAAATTGAGAGAAGTAATGACCCTAACCAAAGAAACTGATATAAGAAAAATCATTAGTAGAGTTGAATGGTGGAACGAGAAATTTACTAATTTATTGTTTATTATGAACAAATCAAACTATCAAGCTTACCCTCGTAGTTGGGTTGAGGTGTTGTCTCCGTTGTTAACACAGTGCAATTGTGTCCAATAAATTTGTTAATTTATAATTTTTATTATGAATCTTCCAGAATAGATAATGTGACCAACGTAAGCATTAGGGAAATTGGTTAGTGATGCTTGAGATGTCACTAGTGTATAGGTTGGTGAGTGCTAGTGAATATAGATAGATGAAAAAAGGGATGAAGTTACATACATGGTGTTGGATGGATGAGAAAAATCATGGGACAAAGGGGGAAAAAAAGTGAGTACAGGTTCAAAACTTCACAACACTGGCCCGAGCAGATCTCAACTACAATGGTAGGAGGACAGGGTTTTTTGGTGGGATGGGGTGTGATTTTTATTTTTTCATGTTGTGGAAGGTTCTTGATTGTGTTGATAAGGGATTGGTTTTCAAATTTTGTTTGTTCATTAAGGTTAATATTGTGATGAAAAGTGGCATTATAAATATGGAGATTCTCAGCAATGCTCATTTTCAAGCTTTTGGTTGAAGGTAGCAGAAGTTTCATGCATTGGTTGATGGGAGTTGGTCGATGACCTGAGATTTATAAGTGTTTAGCAAATTTTGATTTGGTTCTATTAAATTTGAAGTCATTAATGTGTTGACCTGATAACAAGCTCTAAACAATAACATATTTTAACCTTGTATGCTATGTTATTAGATAAATTTTAATTTCAATTTTAACATGTTTCATATGTAATTCAACTTTAATATGTTTGCATTGCCTTTGTTATCTTTTCCTAGATTTTATTAAATTGATCATTCATGTAATTAGTCGACTAATCACATTTTATTAATCTTATCAATTGTTTGTAACTGCATAATTGCCCTTGATGACTGTTTCCTAGATTCGATTAAATTGATCATACATGTAATTCTCACTTGTAATAACAACTTCAGTTCAGTCATTAACTATTTACAATTTTTGTTTTTGATAAAATTCTCAAAAAAATTTTCTAATAATTCCATTTCTTTAAAGAATCTTGTTCAACTACTGTTTTTCCTATTTTTTAAATTCAAATTGCTCTTGAATAATTTCTAGGTGATTCTTAGGAAAACAAGTTATGTGTGTATAAGTGATTAAATTCCTGACATATCAATTTTTATCCTTGAATAATTAATTCTTTATCACTTCCAACAATTCATATTGTTAATTGACTTAGCATATAATTTTTTATGTTTTAACAATCTCCCTTTTATTAAACCATCTTTTTTTTCATAACTTATATTGTTAATTGACTTAGAAATGTATCAATCAATCAACCAATTGTCGTTCTACCAAGTATGTTCCTTATAATATTCATATTAAATTTTGTTTCCTAAGTTAGCTTTATGAATTCGAGTAAACGTATAAAACAATTTAGTCTTTTTATTTTAGAAGGAAGAACATTTTGGATGATATAATTAATTTTTTTCAGTCAAAATTGATAATATTTTAGTATTTTATTGGTGTTATGTTATGGGTATTAGTAATTTGTATTAAATGTATCTTTTGCAAATCACTTGACTTGACGTATGAATACCTAGATGATAATTGTTTTGACTAACTTTTGTAGCTGTCAAAAATGTTTCTCCCTGCTGAATTTGACTGTAGATAGTGTCATCTGAAGAGTGGGTTGACTACCCATAGCACAAACAGCCCTAACTTCTTCCTCTTCAACCTTCTCCCAGCGAGTGCTTACCATTTTAGATATCTTTTGTTTTATTGGTCAAGTTGGAAATGCCTTTATTTGAATATAATAATGAATTATTTAAGCAGGATATTGACCCAACCTTTTATCTAAGCACCAAAGTTTAAGCCTCCAACTTAATTATAGAAAGATGAACTCTCTCATAGATGATCTAGATTGGGTCAGTGATGGCGGAACCTTATTTGTGTAGGCGGAAAGAGTCCAAAAGGGGTTTTGAAGAACTTGTTTCCCTCCCCCAGGGCTAAAGAGTTCCGGGACCCTCCCCCAGAAATTTTTGAAGATTGGATGCCTCTAAGTTATTGTCGTGGTCATACTCTGGATTATTTTGTGTAGCATTATACTCTACTAGAATTTGTTTGAAGTGGTTTCCCTCAGAATTTTCTCGCAATGGTCATGTCCCTAGAAGATATTTAGAACGGGCCTCACTTGATTTTTTTAAATTTAAATTTGATGCTTTTAGAATTTAACTAGTGGGTCATTGCAGCGATGGCTGCAGATTATTGCACTAAAATGTATTTTAAATTTTTTATTGGGAAAGAATCTATATAATAAGCCCTCACTCACATTTTGGTTAAAAGTTTACTTGTCAAAGGCTATCTATCAACTTTACTCAGATATTTAATTTTCGGTGTGTAATTTGAATAAAAAGTGTATTTTCCCCCTTCACGCCCCAATGAGAACTTTAAAATGATCCCTCTCCCAGATCTCTATCTATTTGTGGCACCAAACCCCTCAAGTAATGATTGAGCTGAAATTATTTTTAAACAAAGAAAAATATTTTATTTACCGATATACAGCTATACACAAATCATGGTTTCCACGCTGATGTAAGAAAAGACTGATTGTACAGATGACCAAATGCCCACACAGAAGGAAAAGATGGAAAATTCAATAGGAAAATTGGGTTTTAGTTTTAGGCCACTATATTTACCGGAATCCCGATTCACTGATATTTAAAATGAGTGTTCGTTTGTCAAAATCTGTTCAGTCATTTCCTTGTAATTTCTCTTACTGGAAACGGGTTTATCAAATACTAAATATTAGGATATATGTTAGAGAGAGTGATAAAATGTGATAGGGAAAATGAGTGTGTGATTGTGTAAGTGTGTGGGGTGAGTGTGAAAATGAGAGTGCGGTTGTGAGTGATAGTGAGAGTATGTATATGTGTTAGAGAGAGAGAAATACTGGGAGAAGAGAAAAAAGTGTGTGTGTAGGAGGAGAAATTGGGTGTGTGAGAGAAAGTGTGTAACAGTTTTTGTGTGTGTAGTAGGAGAGTGTGTGTGTGAGAGAAAGTTTGTAACAGTTTTTGTGTGTTTGTGTGTGTGTTTGTGTGTGTGTTTGTTTGTGTGTGTGTGTTTGTGTGTGTGTTTGTTTGTGTGTGTGTGTTTGTGTGTGTGTGTTTGTGTGTGTGTTTGTTTGTGTGTGTGTTTGTTTGTTTGTGTGTGTGTGTGTTTGTTTGTGTGTGCGTTTGTTTGTGTGTGTGTTTGTTTGTGTGTGTGTGTTTGTTTGTGTGTGTGTGTTTGTGTGTGTGTGTGTGTGTGTGTGTGTGTGTGTGTGTGTGTGTGTGTGTGTGTGTGTGTGTGTGTGTGTGTGTGTTTGTTTGTGTGTGTGTGTGTGTGTGAGAGAGAGAGAGAGAGAGAATGTAAAATTTTGGGAGAGAAAGTTAGAGAGGGAGAGATTATTTTAAAGAGAGAAAGTTAGAGGGGAGAGATTATTTTAGAAAGAGAAAGTTAAAGAGGGGGGAATTATTTTAGAGAGAGACAATTAGATTGAGAGATAATTAGAAAAAGAGTTAAAGAGAGACAATTAGATTGAGAGATAATTAGAAAAAGAGCTAAACAGAGAAATTAAGAGAGCGAGTTTGAGTGCGAGAGAATGAGTTTGAGAGAGTGAGTTTGAGATGGAGAATGAGTTTGAGAGAGTGGTATATAGAGAGAGAGAGTTTGAGTAAGAGGGAGTTTGAGAGAGATTGTTTGTGAGGGAGCGTTCAAGAGATAGAAAGATTGAGAGAAAGAGAGCGTTTGAGAGAGTTTGAGAGAGAGATTATAGTAAAATAATGTGAGAGAAATTGTGTGATAAAGAGTGTGTGTGAGGATAGAGAGTGTGTGTGAGAGAGAGGGATAGTGTAAGAGAGAGAATGAGAAAAGATTATATAAGAGAGATAAATTTATAGAATGTGTGTGTATGTGTGTGTGTGTGTGAGAGAGAGAGAGAGAGAGAGAGACAGAGAGAGAGAGCGTGAGAGAGTCTGATAGAGAGAGAATGCGAAAATATAGATGTGGTAATCAAACATTATGGTACTTTGAAATATCATTCCCTCAAAATCATGTACCAACATGGAAACATAGCTGAACTTTTTTTTGTATTTGTAAGAATATGAAAAGATAGATGAGGCACATAAAACATTACTTTTAAATATCATATCCTCAAAATTAAGCGGCAAAATGAAAACCTAGCTTGACCTATGTAATTGTATTGTGTTACTATTTGCTAAAATGAACATCAAAACCCATTATTTGAATAAAATTGACATCAAAACCCATTATTTGAATAAAATTGACATCAAAACCCATTATTTGAACAAAATTAACATCAAAACTCATACTTAGATAGTTAAAATGGCTATATTTTTTTAAACATTATTCAAGATAATTTTATCGTTTTTGAGCTTATAATACATAACTAAACATATTTAAACATCATTTTATCATTCGTGAAACAAAACGTAGACAATATTTCACGAACTTAACAACCTAACCTTTTAATTTTCCAATTATGCTCAATATTATTGATTTAAATGTGAGTTAACGATAACAACATTCCAACAAAAAATAAATGTTTCCCCAGTTTAGGAATCTCAATTTAGTTGTGTTATGACCAGCATCCAAAGAGAAAATTGTAATATGTTCGAACCAACAAATAAAGATTAAGTTAATTTTAGCCAAAGAGATATATTTTATTTAGAGATTTATAACCATACAGCAAATAACGGTTTCCATGGTGACTAAACAAAATATGAAAAACTGAGAATTCTCTGTGAAAATCGGATTTTCGTGGGAAATTACTATTTTTCCAGACATTCTGGACTCCTAGTCATTAAAATGAGTGGTTGTTTGTCAAAATCTTTTCAGTCATTTTCTCGTAATTTCTATTACCGAAAATGGGTTTATCAAATTATATATAAGATATGAGTTTATTTTAATTGTATCATAATTGAAAATCTAATAGGGGAGTGAAATAAATCTAAAGTGGGTCAAATTTATTCCAGTGAGAAAGATTATTTTCAAGGGTAAAGCCTCCTCCCGCTGGTTATTCAGCCAATTATGCCTTTATTTAAAATGTGCTCAATGTAAATTTTTGGACTTGAAGGAAGGAGATGCTATGCAACTTTATAAATGTTAGACAAATCTTCAATTGCTTCCCTTAATTACCATTAATATAAACTCTAGCTAGCGTCTATAGGCTCTAAATGTTAGCCAAATTTTATCACTTAAATTCCTACTCTTAATTACCATAAATATAAACCCCAGATAACTTTTAGAGGCATTTAATTCTCTAAATATTTCTTTGCCCACTGCACTCCCCATTGTGGACCTGACACTGATAATGCAAATGTGTTTTAGTTATCTTATTTATAAATGAATGAGTACTTCTCACAAATGAATATACTAAATAGTAACAAAGAGAAGAGCACAACAGTTATCTTCTCAGATTAATTGATTGTTGTTTAGTATTTTCATTGTATGTTTCAAAATAGTGAAAATACATTATGAAATTGCCTCTATTGTAATAATGGCTTTTGAGAAAAAGATACTAAGTGAAAAATAGAAAGTTTTCTTTGATGTGAGTACATACTTTAAAAGCTAGATCATAAATTTGAACATAATTCACTTCTAATTCAAGAACCTTACCTCATATGATCTGTCAAGATCTTGGATAACTTCTGCTATTCCTGATGGAGAGTCATCAATATGATAAAGACGTTCTTTTCGTTGGCGTGAACCTGAGAATGGTAAAAACATTTAACAATATTAACACATGAGTACAATGAACCATAGAATCAGTCAAGTCCTAAGTCCTTACAAAATATTTTTTCTTTAAGTATTTTACTAATTTTGTGATATTTGAAACAAACAAAAATACTCATAGTTTGTGTTGTCACCAAAACCAATATGATTTATTTTTCATGTTTAAAGTATATAGTAATTTAAGATTTTATTAATTTGTCGCATAAATATGTGTTATGTAGAGCCGAGACCCTAAAATTCTTAAGGATATTTGAGATTCAAAAGAATTTCAAAACCAAGATTTAAAAAAAACACTAAATTTCTACTTTGGAATTTGTTTTAGATATCTAATAATTCTTACTGGTGGTTTAGCCTCAACATACTTATAGGAAAAACATGACTAAACCCCAGACAATTAATTATGACATTTAACTAAATGTATGAATGTTATTATCAATACATTGTAACTAAAATATTAAAATTTTGTAACAAATCATATTAAATTTTCTATGATATGTATCATTTTATCAAATAATCTAATTCAAATTTGAGATTCAGAATTTTTGTGTAAAATGAATATTAAAATTCATAAAATAGTGAATTTAATCAAACTTGGTTTCATAGAATTAAAAATATTAACTTTTGAACACTCAAGTACTCTGCCACATCTCTAGTCTGATGCCTTGAATAAGTCATCAGACTTAAGTGGACACCACATGCCTTATAGGGTTTGGCAACCAATGCCTGGGGAAGAAACCTCTCTCAAGGCCCTTTTAACCTTTCATGGCTATGTCCTTCGAGCGTAGACAAGTGTGTAAACATGCGCAGCAAGCAATTTGAGGACTGATGACCCTGTGCCTGCCATCAGTCCCGGTCATCACCGGACAGCTGGGCCTTGGCCAGCTTCCATCAGTGGGAGGAGTTGGCTCTTTCAATTATGGGTGCTGGACGCAAACAAGAGGTAGTTAAGCTCCAACCTAGGAATTTCCTTAAATAAGATTTTAACCTAAGTTGGCCTTGAGAGTCAAAACTCGATCTTAGAAATCAC
Organism: Timema bartmani; assembly: GCA_902151455.1. NCBI lineage: Eukaryota > Metazoa > Arthropoda > Insecta > Phasmatodea > Timematidae > Timema > Timema bartmani. Next base: position 98,443 of record CABFWB010002189.1, read on the forward strand.
CTAAAAGAAGGCTTTAACCCAAGTCGCCTATCGAGGACCTCAGAAGAAGACAGGCAGACCACCTAGCTACAAACCACTCAGTGTGTGGCGAGTTGGGGGAGCACCTTCCTGCCCAGTCACTCCCATAGACGACCCCTACAGAGATTTAGCAGCCCATTGGAAAAACCCTTTGAAAGTTTCCCCCAGTAGCTGCCATGGAGCAGCACTCTGCAAGGATTTGCAGATGGGAAACATCCCATAGGCAGGGGTGGGAAGTCCCTTGTAACGTCAAGGCAAGACCGATAATTCATCTCAAACCCACGAGCATCCAGCCAGAGCCCAGCACTACCTCCATTACTTTAGAAAGGTGTCTTCTTCTAAATTCTTCAGCACAATATTTTGTTGGAAGATAACTTTTTAGTTTTTAAACATGCTACTACTAGGATAATAAGACTTTTGCAATGAATAATTTAGAAGATTAATTTTTAAACATATTAATACTTTAAAAGCCATTTTTCAATGAGTAATTTAATATGTGTAAACAATAGCACCATTTCATAAACTTTGTTTGTTTATTTCTTTAATATATTGCACATTTGTAAATTCTGTTTGATTAGAATAAAACGACAAAGTCTAGTAACTATAAGGAGTTGGGTCTAAAACCATGGTTTTTTTTGCATGACCATTGTGTTGAGCCATTTATTTTTTCAAACACAGTTGTGAAAGATAGATGAGAGGAGAGGGGGGAAAAAGATACATAGAAATAGAGAGAAAGGGAAATAAAGATAAGAAGGAAGTTTATAAAATGTGAGATATCGGCAATTTTTCAGTGAGTAATTTTAAGTGCGCAAACAATGTTATCTTCTATTTTTTTTTTTAATATTGGTTACATCTTCCACATTTGTTAGTGCTGTATGATAGTGATAAAATGGCTCAGTGGTGTGCCCATCAATAAGATAAGTCAACATGAATGTTTTTCTCATTAATTTGTGTCACTTATCATGACAGTTCACATATTTTCTTTAAAATTTGACAGATACAACAGATAAAAATAAATGGTACGGCGCACCGCACAGACTTTCTCTCTATTTCTATAAACTCGTAAGATTTCTGAACGGAATAATGTACATTGTATCATCACCACTACACATAAGAACACGCATAAAATAATATACAATGATATAGAATCAATGAGTAAAGAGGCGCATCTTTGTCCACCTAAGAACATTTCAAACAGTTTAATGTCTTCCACAAGGGTCAACACTTCGTATTAAAATTTTGATTTCTGGTTAAAGTTTTAACATTTTATAAGGTGTTGCAGATCTTCAAGTCATCGCATTGATATTTAATTATTCATTTATACATTT
>CABFWB010002189.1:100784-119432 GCA_902151455.1 Timema bartmani
GTAAACTACCCTTAATTTTAGGGGTAGATATCCAATTCCAAAAACCCCTCGGGGCAACCCTATGAAAACCCTAGATATCAAGTTTCAGCTCAATCGGTAAAATAGTTTAGGCTCTAGTTGGAGGTACAGACAGACAGACAGACAGACGGAAATTCAAAAACCACTTTTTCGGATTCAGGGAGTCATGAAACGTCAAAATTCATCAAAATCTCGAGTTCGATTTTTTTGACGATCACCATACTTTCTCTACCTGTAAGATAGAGAGAAAGTAAAAATAAGTAATTTCAAAGATACGAGGCAATTTATGCTCTAGGCTTTAAACAAATAAATATTTTTTTTAATATCCAACCAAACTTTATAAAACATTATGCATTCAAAAGTGGTTTATTCAAATTTTAATCTATATATAAAATCCCGCTTTGGTGGCCGTGTGGTCAAGCGTGCTAATCTCGTGTCAGACTAGACTGCCAGAGACGAGGAGATCGGGGCTCAATCCTGGTCTGGTGCACTAAGGGTGGATTTTCTTAAATGGTTTTCCACTCTCCCTCCATGCAATTGCGCTTGAACTTCCTCTAAATTAAGTCTTCTTAATCACTAACCCATTAGTGTAATTAATTTATAGGCATCACACCTGAACAGGTAGTAAGATGCGGTGATAAGATATATATGTTTGTATATACAAAAGTGAATCAAAAATATATATTTTGTGCCCTGCATCTTGATAAGTACTCAAGAGGACTATCAGCATATTTATACTAATGGTACATGAATCTAGAAGGTAAAGTTTTAAAGTAATATATAGTCGAATTTATGTTGAGGTGAGTGAAAATGATTTTTTTAGAACACTTTAAGTACACCCTGCCATGATTTGTGCTCCAGACCTTTGTGTTGCAATAAAAAAAAACAGTACAGCAATATTTTTATCTGTATAACAATACCATTGGCTTATATAACTTTTTATGTACCTAAGTTGACCAAAATAATATTTGAGGGGAAGTTTGAGCATTTCAGGTCAGAAAAGTGACCTGAAAAAAGACAACGGATTGTACTCAAGCTTAGACTTTTATTTTTAGATTTGATAGAAGATTAAAACATAAAAAGATAATAGTGGTAATACATAATAAGAGTGCATTGCAAAAAAAATCAAGCAAATTGTTCCAGAATCTTGTGAAAAAGAAAACCCGACATTTTTGGCCCCATAAAAGATTAAACAATCATGGAAACTTAATGGTTCAAGGAATACAGCTGTGTAAAAAATGTATACTACAATATATATAGTTCAATTAACTTACTTGAGATATGGATAGTTGATCTTGATTTGGGAGTCTTGTATTGCCAAAGTAAAAAGTTGTCTCTTGAAGCAGCACATACATAAGATGAATTCATGGATATCCACAGGGGCTCAATATCCATGTATTTACCTAAATCATATTTTAAATTAATAAGCTTAAGGTGTAGCTTATTTAACTTTAATTTTAATGGGTGGCTACTGAGATAAATTTGAAATAGTTTATTCCTTAAAGAAAAATGAGTCCTGATATATTTGTCTGGGAATAATTATTAATTTAACACTGACGTTAGTCTATTAAAGAAAGCTTTATTTTAATTAAATTGATTAAGAGAGATATATTTACTAAAGTAGGTTACATTATCAGGTCTAGGTTGCAGATGGGTTTGGAATGAGCCACTATGAAAAAACAAAGAAATGGATTTGGATATAAAATTGAGTTGGGATGAAACCACTATTTTACGAATCCGCATCTCCTATATACCTTCAATTCTCGGATCCAAATTTCAAATCCAAATCTTATAAAAAAATTATTAACATAAAAGGAAATTTAATATAATAGAATAATAGAAAATACAACCCATCACTAAATGCCAACATTCTTTCTTATAATCCATTTATTGTAACATTCATACATTTGGTTGTGTTAGATTACTGGTCTGGGGCCTGGTTGTTATGTTCATCATATAATTATTATTGGTTCTGAACCATCAAATTGCTGTATTAAAGCTCTAAAACTAATTTCACTTGAAAAATTGAAAGCAATTTTTTTTAAGGATTAGATGTTTGAATCCTAAATTTTCCCGAATATCCTTGAGGATTAGAGGGATATGAGGGTTCATCTCTAATATAAATAAAGAGTGGGAATCTAGTCACAATAGCATTAGGTAGTAGAAAACTAATGGATGTGCTGAAAAAAAGAGAAAAAGTTTGGTTTGATGACAAAAATTATAAGGCAGTTAAAGATAGAAAACAGGCAAAATTAGAGTGGTTACAAATTTATAGTGATAAACAGGACAAACACATCGAGAAAATAAACCTTGAAATATACTTAATCATATGACTAATGAAGGCCATGAATAGTATCGAGTGCTAAATATCCTAAAGGAAAATATAGCATTTTTGAGCTTTGAAAAAAAGGAGGAGTATTTTAGATATAAAGAAATGGATTAAGGAAAAAAGTTACATATAGACTGTCATATGTGATTCGAGTTCATTTCCAAAATAAGAATGCGCTGAAGTCAATGCTCTGTCACTATTAAAGATATATTTTTATGATATCTCTATGGACACTTGACTGTCAGATTTTCATATAGGAAATGGAACTTCATAGAAAGACTGGCAAAATTGAGGGAGGGCGCATTGCAAGCCGCTTGGACTTCGGGCAGAAATGAAGATGCCGAGTGGCTAAACGAGGAAGAAGTGGAGAAGCCTATAGAAGTAAGCCAAAGCTTGAGTGAACTACTAATTTTACCTGTTCAATAAATTTAAATTAATTGTATACCAGTGTTAGTTACCAATTGTTTCACAGTATTAATTTACTTTACATTTTATTTTATTAATTACTAGCAATTTATAAATGGTATGATTTTTTTTTATCATTGCGTCTTACTATCTGTTTAGGCTATAGGTAAAATTACATGAAAAAAGGAATGGTAATTCCTGTGAACAAATGAAAAAAGTTGACAAATCTTAAGTAATCAAGACAAATCTTATGTAAGCAAGAGGGGGGAGGGGGTTAAAAATTGCCAAATATGTGCTTACGTATTCTTGAACGCGCCCTTAAAGAAAGGAGAAACTTGTTGAGAAATAATTCATATATATATCGCAAAAGTGGAGTAGTTTTGTTAATAGTTTCAACTCAGTTTAATCCTCATAGATTACGCAAAGCCTTTATTTAGCGGATCAAACAATAGAAAATAGAAGCTCCACAAGTCACTAATTAAATATTTAACTAGGTTCCACTCATTAATTAAAGGTCTTGGACAGTATATTTTAGTACCAGAATCTATAAGTTTTATCAAAAGTAAAGCCTAAGACAAATAATAAATATACAAATCCTTAAGGATGTGATTTTTATTTAGTAGCTTCAAAAATTTAAATTTAATTTAATTTTAGCACCGCGTCTTACTACCCGTTCGGGTTATACGCTTAAGTACTAATTACACTAATGGATTAGGAAGTGGGAAGGTTGAATTTAAAGGAAGTGAACCCGCATTTGCGTGGAGGGAGAGTGGAAAACCATTTAGGAAAAACCACCCCCAGTTCACCCGACCGAGATTCGAACCTCGATCTCCCCGTCCTCGGTGGTCTGACTCAACACGACTGGCGCGTTAGCCAACTACGCCACCCAGGCGGGTTGGGAGCTTCAAAAGAAGACCATTAACATTGAAAGGTGAAGCTTAGTGTGTGGCTTTTCAAGAGTGAAAAGTAAACAGAGTAAGAAAAATTGAACCAGATAAAACCACCCTAAGCCCTATAAATTATTATTTAACTAAACAATCAAACAACCTGACACACAAGTCGATTCACAGGGAACCAAAAGATTCCATTTGCAAAATGTCCTTTATAAACGAGTGATTTTTTTTTTTACCTTTCGCACATCTAATTAGGCAGTATACTAATCATGATAGGATTAGTATAAAAGCTAATATAAAAAAATAGGAATCTTGGTAAAAAAAAATCTGATCAGAATGGTTGATTAGAGAGAAGGTACTGAGTAATTTGTGAAAATATTCAGAAATTGTATGGGATAAGGGTGAAAATGGGGCAATGTAACATCCAGTCTATAGTGGATACTGGTTCCATAGAAATATATTGTTTGAAAAATGTTTTATTAACTCAGATTGACTAAAACATATTTTTTCTATTTAAGAGAAAAATTTGTCATCTTATTGTACTTTTTTGAAGCTGTATTTAGTTTTATTTTAAATTTCTCTTCTTAATTATATTAAATTAAAACAAATTATTTTGATACATTTTAATAATATTAGACCCAAATGATGCTCACTTTTTCATGGAAACTTAACACTTTTGTTTTTGCTCCAGTTGAAACTATCAAAATTATTCAGAGAGTATCTATACTTAAATCACGTTAATCAGTGAATAACTATATTAAAATAGGGTTCTCTATATCATAAAAAAAAGTGGTTGAGGTAGCTAAAAAAAATCACAAAACATATTAATTGTCAATAGGATTTATTACAAATCCTGCAAACTATTTAAGGAGTTAAAGCGAAATTACATTTCATTTTTCATTGTAAAATTGAGCAGTGTGAGATCATTTAATCTGTATTTATGACAGAATGAATTGATGCCGACGAGGAAATTTAAGCAGTTGTAAGTCAATCCAATATTTCACAGGTGGCAAAAAAAAAGACTTGTTTGAATAAGCATGTAATTTGCTTTTTATTCTATGGAAAGGCCCTCTACTTACCTTATGGTTTATTTTGCCAAATTCACAAATATTCCAGTATTTTGTTTTTGTGAGATTTCCAATTTATTTCCGAATTCAAATTTCTTTATGTTTCCCCTGATCTCCAGGTTTTCCAGGTTTGTGGCAATCCTTTTTATTGCATTGTTCATTAAAAGACAGTGGATTGGAAATGATTGATACTATCTTGGTATATAAATGATTTAAAAAAATTATGTGAAAGCAATGATCTAAGAATTGAACATATAAGGCTGTACTTACTATCAACAGGAGTGCTTATTGCATTGCACAATATGAGTGCAAACTGACTTGTACTACTATCATCAGACTTTGTAGCTAGAACGCAGTGTTCCCCAAAAGAAGCTATGCCCAGAAGGTACTTGACCAACTTGTTGTAACACTAAAACACAAGACAGTTTTAAAAAAGTGAAAAATGCACTAACATTTACAAAACATTCATAAATGTTAAAATATTTATCAAGAGCTCTCATAATAGATAAAAATGAAATTAAAATGTAGCTACAAAAATCAAGTTCTGGAAGAAAACATACTTTTTTGGTAGATTTTAAGACTTAGTTTTTAACTTATTACCTTAAATATAAATTTATGTATCCAATGTGCCTTAAATCAAGCGTCCCCAACATTTTCGTGAGCAGAACCACAACCAAAACTTCAAAATACTGTGGCGGGAACCAATAATTTATTTTAATGAACATAAAGTAATACTAAAAACAATGTACTTTACATTAGAGTAAAATAAAAAATGTGACTTAACTTTTAAAAGTTATTAATTCAATTATTTGGCAATTATTCTTTGTCCTTTACAGTGACAATGTGAGTGCTAATCTTTCTTGCACATCAAATTTTCTGAAATAAAAGGAGTTTAAAAAAAAGTTGACTTTAGTAGTTTTTATCCAATATTTTAATTAATAATTCATTATGCATATCCCTCTAGACCAGGAGTGTCCAACCCAGAGTTCACGGACCACTTTCTGAGTAAGTTTTGTGCTGGCTCAAATTGAAATACTTCAAATTGCAGAAATAAACAACAAATAAGTCTTGGAGTGAAATAAATTTGTATGTATGAATAAATTGCATATATGTATGTATGCAGTTATGTGTGTATGCATATATGTATGAATGTATATGTGTAAGGGTGAGAGTGGGGGTAGGGATGTGTGTGTGGGTAGGGATGTGTGTATATATGTGTGTTTGTGTTTACTATATTTGGGCATTAGTATTATAAATCTCATGCATGGCCCCTGATCAATTCCCAAAGAGCTTAGGTGGCACTAAGCTGGGAAAAGGTTGGACATGCCTGCTCTAGGCCTTCTATCTTTCACTCACTACCTTATGTGGTCCCATCTTTCAATAGATACTAAATATAATTAGCAGAGATCTGTCATGCTGTTAGAAAGAAAAAAAAAATCCAGTGGCTGCCATAGCCTATCAATAAAGACCCTTATCTTTTGCATTAAGTTAATTGCCCCAGGTAACAATACCACAAATAATTAGATAGTTGCAATCATGAGCCACCATATAAAACGGTTAGGACAATCGTGTAGAGCAGATCTTAATTAAAGGAATATATTGGAACATTATATTCAACACATTTTCTATGGGACATGTAATAGAATATTAATAAATCTAAATTAAGATAGAGGGGATTACACTACTAGCTATCAAGCAAAAGGCAAATGTTTTAGATAAACACATTAGCTTAATGGTCATTTTGGTACTATAAATATGACTAACAATACCATAAGATAATAATAATAGAACAAAGTGTAAGCTAAAAAAATTTACATTAAAACTTGATGTTGGCTAAATAAATAAGAAGTCGACACACTTTTACCTAATCAGTTTTGTGGACTCAAAAGAGTAATTCTTGTTCACCATCCTCATATGCCTACCTTATTTACCATATTTTATCTCATCAGTAAGTTGGATCTTAAGTCCACAAATTGGTATTGTTTGATAAACTAAATAGCCTTATATCAATAAGCTGAAACAATAACTATATAAAAGTTTGATGGGCTGTGCTGTGTAATTTCACAGTACTAGTTACTTAATGTGTAATTGTGTTATCAGAATTTTAGAAATTGGTAGTGGGGAAGCAGCCATTTTTCACCTTGCTGAGTCAGTCAGTGAGCAGACTAAACGGGCATAAATCTGTCTAACCTTTGAGTTGAGATTTAATAATTTAATCTCATAGCTACCCATAGTTATAAACATTAATTTCTAGAACTATATTTGAACATTTAAAACCCTCAAGTTAACGTACCTCACAGGTAAATGGCATGAGTGGCTAAAGATTAGTTTTCCTGGTGAAGTGGTTGAAGGTGCATGTGCTATTGGCATTATTCTTTCTTTTTATTTTCCATTTATTTGAGGTATTTAACATGCACTTTCTAAACCGATTGATTATATCAGCACACGACTTATAAACTAACTTAAATCTAATAGACTCAACACCCAGCCCCAGCCGTTAATTCATCACTGAGAAAGGGTAAACCCACAATTCACCAAGGCTAAATGTTTTGGTCATGGTGGAAATCGAACCCAGGACCCTTAGCTCAGTAGACTGACAATCTGCTGACTAAGCTAAGGTGTCAGATTGGAATTATTCAAAGGAAAAACAAGAAAAAGTAGATAAAAAGACCCCGGTTTAAACAAATCTTGTGAGGGAAGCACAATATAAAAGCAGGCAGTTTACCTACTCTTCTGCTAGTCAGCTAAGCCATCCATTACCAACAGCTTAATTCAGCATTCAAATCATTAAAAGTACAACATCAGTAGTACTTACAAATGTTGAATACAAGGAATAAATAATGAGAATATTTTACAAGTATAAAAAATCAGTTTATTAATATTCAAACTAGTCAATAGGAAGTACAGTTATAAACTATTCAAACGATCCATTGTTTAAACATAAGAATATGAATGGATATGATTATATAAATAGCTCGACAAAGGAGCATCAGGCGTGAAGCACCTAGGTACACCCTATAACCCACACTTGTAGGTCATAGGTGTAAATAAGAAAGTTTGTAGCTCGTTAAAGCAGGACAAATACTAAATTATCAAATGGGCTGAAAAGCAGCAACTCCACAATAATATTAATTAGTGGCGGGAATCAAATCTAATTACAAATTTACCATACATAATTTTATTCCTGCCTGCTGACTGAGACTTTCAGCTACTGCACCTAATAAACATTATAAAGAACTAAGCCACACAAATTTAGTCCTAATTTAAGGAGCTACAAGGGAGGTAATTAGCATGAGCTAATTAGTGTGAGTTAACTCCATAGAGAGTTAGACATTATAAAGTTATAACTTCCTAGAAGCAAAACTATAGTTTTACAAGCTGTACAAGGCGAACTACCAGGAAAATAGATGCTACTGATACTATGGCCGGGCTCTTCCTAATTAGTACTGCCTGAACAATCAATAGTATCTTAATTCTGTTACTCTACAAACGGGACAATATTACTAAACAAAATAGTGATCATTTTTTTCTAACGTTAAAGGCGCCTCAAAAAGACCGTACACAATAGACAAAACCCCATGGGCCACTACTATGGACAAGTGGCACTTCCACAGGTTGCTCACCGCAAGTCGGTAGACAGTTAACATTAGGTCGTGAAACATAGTAATAGATAACCTGGCATCCTCCATTATAAAATGATATTCTTTAAACTAAATGCAGCATGGTCATATAGTCTAAAGAGTCTAATCTTGACCCTAATATTTGCAACTAAGCTTAATAGACATAGAAAGATAGTGCAGAGCGCTATAAACTATGCCATATGGGCAGAGGGAAACAAGTCAGTAGTACTAACACACAAAAACTATGTCATATGGACACTGAACAATAGAGGCTCAACAAAATTAACTATGCCTTAAGGGCATAGGGAAACAAGTCAGTAGTACTGATATACAAAAAACAATGTCATAAGGATATTGAACAATAGAGCTCAAGGCTCAACAAAATATAACGACATCCCTCAATACTTATAGTCTTTGCCGTAGCTTGCTCTGCGGTGAGGAGGTGACACAAACACCTAAACGATCGTGGTCTTCAGTACGTCTTCCTAACTGATGCTCGTGAATATCTTCCAACAGTTCCTCCGTCAAGTGGTTACAATAGAATAGATGTACGTGAATCAAGGATAGGCCTATTTAAACCAGTGGGACTAATAAAATTTGGCAAGGTTTTCTCCACATACAAAGAGGGGGTGGTAATCATCAGACATCACGCTAGCCCACCACTAGCGCTAGCTGATGACTGTTGGTATCTTCTTGAATGAAATCTCTCTCATTCACTCGTTGTCTGGCTCAGGTGTTAGATGTGTGCGTTTTGGTCTTCCAAGCTGAGTCGCCTCGTTTGCTGGGGCAACATTTGATGAGAATTGGGCGTATCCCGCTTGTGATGTCGCAGTGAGTCTATATCTGCCACACATTATTAGAACTTATTAGATCTGGTAGTAATAGTTTTAACCTTTTATAGGACTTCATTGCGTTTACATGTTAAAAATTGATTAACACGTTACAAAAGGAGTTTACTATTATGTACGCGGATTATGACCTAGAAGTAATTTTTATAGACACTAGTATGCCAGGTCTTTATACTATTGAGTCAAGGTATATCATAGTTTTTTAGAAAAAACACTTTCTAAAGTAGTTGACCAGTTTCATGTGCCAACCACATGAGCCACAAGCCAAAGGTCAAACTGTCCATCACTACTTATTCAGAGCTTCTACACATCTTTAGAAGATTCTATTTTCTTAATAATCCTACAAGCGGCTTTCTAATGATCTAAAATTTAATAGGAATAATTGCCAGCCATCTGGATTCCTTGTTAAACAAAAGGTTTTAAGGTGTTTTTTTTACATTTTGAATGAACATAATAAATTATTCAATTCAACTCTTTGTGATTGGTTTGTTTACATTCATTAATCCGGTAAGTAAGTTTTCAATTTCTGCAGATGCAAAAATGTTTGTGCGAGAACTTGATGTTCTGGTCTTTCTACAAATGAATCAAATTATACATTATATGGGCCATAGTTCATCACATCAAAAAGAAAATGAAGGGAGGTGAGGGAGCTCCTCTGAGGCACAGTGAACCAAGGAGAACTTAAAATCACAGAAACATTCCAAATACTCTATAAATAAGCTATAAGATATTTTCTCAACTAACGTTTAATTCATAAAATGAAAACTATATTCTTTATGTAGCGTTTATCATTTAAAATAAATTAACAATCATACTAGCTGGAATATATAAGTTCCATATCAAGAGTAAAAACTAACCTCATTGTTATTGATATCCCAGAATGATACTATTGTTCCATATTTATCAGGGCGATTGTAGCAGTACACAACAGTATGTTCAAAGTACGTCCAACGATAATGTGGTCGTATGTTGGCAAAGAAAATGTGAGAGTTCACTGCCAAAGCTAGGCGTAGTGAGCTTCCATCCCAAACACAACATGACACCTCGCGACCAGGAATCTTTAGCGTACGTAGGTGCTAAAACCAGAAAACAAAGTAAAAATATGCACAGTGATAACAAACTAATTAATTTACACTTTGTTAATTTAATTACTTACTTTATCATATTTGGAACTGGAAAGTTCATTGCTGAACTTACAAAAGTATGCCACTTATCCCTATCTTTAGTTAGTTATATCCAGTTTACCTCATTACACCCTATCCCTTTCAGGACCATTCAAATGTTACCCTTCCATATCTTATCTTTGTCTAGGTCTTCCCAAGGAGATGCACTTTTCCCATTATCTTAAATTATGCTATTAGAGTCATGCAAGGCAGCAAGAGATTAGAGAAGGAGTGACATTAAATGGTATATTGCAGTCAATACCCTGAACAGGGTTATAAATTCTCCCATTCGCGCTGCATGTTAACTGTCCTACCCACCGTCATGAGACTTGATTATCTTAGCAAGGTATTGTGATGAGTACAGGTTATACAACTCATTATTATGTAACCTCCTAAACTCCCCAGTTGACTCATCCTTGTTTGGACCAAATATCTTCCTAACCACCATGTTTTCAAACACCCTAAAATTCTTTTCGTCATGTAATGTAAATGACCATGTTTCACAACTATGAAGAACCGGTAAAACTATTGTTTTGTATCTTCTAAAATTTACATTCCTTCAAAGCAGGCAAGATGTCAACAACTTACTGACCGAGTAATGGCATGCATTTTCTGAATGTATTCTTTGCCTAATTTCCACTCTAATATTGTTAATACAAGTTAAAATTGTTTCTAAATAATTAAACTCATTAACCATGTCAAATAATTTGCTGTTTGAAGTAATCTCTAAATTTATCCTCAATCTGTGTTCTCTGACTGATCCCATATGTTGTCTTTCCAGTATTTCCTAACTGACCTCTGATAAAATTTCTGAATTTCTTGCAACAGCTTCTTTACTACTATACCTAGATTGTTTTTATGGGGACATTTAAAGTCCACTATTTATGGTACTAGACCAACAAATATTGAAGTGTTAAAAATATAATAACAATGGCATGTAAAAGAATTACAAAAGCAACCCTTCGAAACATCAGAAGTGAATTTGAAAATAGAATATCATTGTTTAGCTCAAAATGGAGATCATTTCAAAAACCTCCTTTAAAGTAAAAATTAAAAAAGTGTTTTTCTCCATCATTATTTTACAAATACACATAAAAGTGAACAAACACACATGTGTGAGTGCACATCACACCAACACTTGTACCTTCCCGAGTTATGTTTGAATGGCCCAATTCTAATTCCGCATCCGGTGCTGGCGACTCAGAAACTTGTGAGGCTCATTTCTCGTGATAGCGTTTAATTTAAAATGCTTAAAAACTCCATTTTGAAAATAGCACAATGTGATTTACAAGAATATGTAATAAAAAATAGGGAGTATCATTTCAAAAAATTCAAGGAAATGGTATACTAATCGTTACTAATGGGATCCACTGCTGCTGTTAATATGGGTACAAAATAATTTGTCCTTAGTTAAAAAAAAATAATAGTTTTGAAAGTTTACCTCCCCAAATGGAGTGAAAAATTGAATGACATTTGAGTCTTTAGAATCGGAGGAAAGTTGCATAATTCCAGTCACAGCTATTACACTTCCATTATGGTTCCAGCTGCAGCAAACAGCAGTCATGCCTGTGTCTATCAATACAGGTGCTACGAGAAACAAAATATTTCATGTCACTAGAATATAAACACATTACAAGAAAAATATAGTGAAACAAATCACGTTTGAATACCTACCGTTTAGCAACAAAGATCGAAGTGCCACCAAGATGAAACTGAGAAATTGGGTTTAAAGTAAATAATTCACCATAAAATTGCATTGGTATACATAATAAGATTAATTATTATTATTAGCACCGCGTCTTACTACCCGTTCGGGTTATGCGCACTTACGCTAATGTGCAATGGTAGGGTGATTGCGAGATGAAATGGAAGACCTACAGTTTAACGTGGAATCCGAACCATGGTGGAGGCCTGGCATTCCATATATTCACAAGTTGTGATTAATACACGTCTTGTCAGAGGTGAAGGAAGGGTTTAGCAATTAGATAATTCTCTGCCGAGACCAAGGATTGAACCTTGGACCCCCAGCACAGAAGTCCGACACCTTACCCCTAGACCGAATGAGATTAATTACTTAAACTTATTGTACATAGTGGTGTTTTTAATAAATCCCATTCACAATGTACAAAGTTTGATAGACATTTAATAAAAACCTAATTTGGCACTTGAATGAGTGTTGCAAATTTAAAAATTGACTTATTGCTGTTTGTCAAATAAACCATCATACACGCACAAAAAAAAACACAGTAATATCACTTAGTTGGATGTTGAAGATAGTTCAACTAACATAGTATTTAAAAAAAAAAAATTTAAAGTATTTTAACAAATATCAGTGTTTCACACAGATAATTTCATTGAGAAAATCAATTTCACCATCAAACCTATAAATATCACCAGTAATCATTAGGTCATCAAATAAATTATAATAAAATGGTTTTGTATCTTCAGGAATAGATTAAGGACTGAAGATTTTAAACTAGTTTAGATCAGCATAACTATTCTTCACATATAGAATAAAAGACTTTTCTTGAATCAGTTTTATTTCTCGTATTTTGAACCAGTTTATTTTCTGATTAGTACTGTCAACTTTGTGGTTCACTATCAACTTTTCCAGTGAAATTGTTCCAATGAAGTCATTTTTGTTCATTTTTGTAATTTGCATATTATTTTTTCTGGGACAGTTCCTCATTACTTTGATATAGTCTTCATCTGTGTATATTATTATTATTATTAGCACCGCGTCTTACTACCCATTCGGGTTATACGCACGTACGCTAATGTGCAATGGTAGGGTGAATTGTGAGATTAAATGGAGGACCTACAGTTTAACGTGGAATCCGAACCACAGTAGAGGCCTGGCATTCCTCACATTCACAAGATGTGATTAATACACATCTTGTCAGAGGTGAAGGAAGGGTTTGCCAATCAGATAAATCTGTGCCGGGACCGAAGATTGAACCCCGGACCCTCAGCACAGAAGTCTGACACCTTACCCCTAGACCACCAGGTCACCTATCTGTGTATAGTCAATGAACATGTCTAAGGGGCTTTTATTTTTAAATGTCACTGAAAATCACTGTCTGTTGGCAGAAAGGTATGGCCAGGTGTAAGAAATTTAATTGGAATAATCTTTAGTCTTGGATGATTTTGCATCAAAACAATAAACAATAATGTGAGTTTAATGTTGAGGTTCTATCCTCCATATATAGGTACTAAAAAACACTTGATAATTTGCAATGATACAATTATATAAAATTATAATGTATCTTTTTCACAAAGATTGCCCAAGTGTTTATAGTTATTTATAAGTTGCAGTTTGAATTTCCTGTAAATAATATATTTTAGACAAAATGAAGACATTTTATTTTGATATAAATTAAGCAACACTTATTTAAAATTACTTTTAACCATTGCTCAGCTACCATGCACACACACACACACACACATGCGCACACGCACACACACGCACACACTCAGCCCTAAAAAAGCCTGTCAACCTATCCTCCAAATATTATGATGAATCAAACATAAATCACTTGAGCTGTGATGCTGAAGTTATTTAGATAAATGTTGGTTCATCAATGATATTTTGCTTAGTTTACAAATATTTCTTAGTATCATGGATGACAAATATGTAATGTTGATAAAACCATGAGACGTTATAAAACTAGCTCATTAGTGAGTAATGATTATGTAATAATAAACATAGGTATCTAAGTGTCATTGTGTCGCCAGTAAAATAAATAACTAATTTATATATTTAATGTGTTTAAATGTTTGATATCAAGGATATTATTTCATGTACATTTAAATATATGATAAACAGGGAAATAAGATCTATTTTTAAGTTAATATACAACAATATTGCAGTCTAAAAAACTTTCCTCAGATTGAAATGCATTTTAAAACCTTGATTTGGAAACAGATATATTACAATAAATTAATAATACATATACATATAATAAACATACATATAATTAATAAATACACATAAGCCATAAATTTTGTAAAATCCTTAGGTCAATTAGATTATTGCTTTATCAAAATTATTATGATCTTTGTTATTATAAAGCATATGGCATACGGTTGGGATGGCAAATAGTTTGAATGTAAATAAATAATTTAAATTACATGAATCAAAATAAACATAAACATGAATAAAATTAACAACTCATTATACTGTCAAGGTGCTTTAAGATGAAATAGAAATGTTATATTTGGTATGTGAATGCGACAAGGACATAACAAAAGTTAAAGTCATTAGAATTCAAACCATTTAATTTATTTACAAAAATAAATAAATAGGAGGATGGGGGAGTAGTCTTAGCTAAAATATCATTAACTTGATAAGATCCATCTTGTTCACAATTCCATTTTTAAATTATATTGATAGAATAATGGTAAATAATAACTCAGAGCGCAAAGCCAAATAATGCAGATTCATTTCAGTATATATCCTCTATTTCACATGTAAATGTTGGCCTCTCATTTAGAGGGTACATAACATGCAGGTGTATTATTTTTTAAATTAAGACTTTATAAACTCTAAGTAAGATTTATCAAATGATTTGCATTTAATTCAGAATTGTGAATATAATATCAGCATTTGAAATACAATAATATATTTCTTGATGAGGTATTATTAAAGTATGTAAACAAATAAACTCTATGGGGCTAGCCTGTAATCATGCCATACCAACCACGCAGCCGCCCTCTGATGGACTAAAGTTTTGAAATTCCAATATATTTCCAGTATTTCAAGTTTATTTTATTTTTAAAAAAAATCAGTATATCTTAAATACTCTCAGAACCAAACAATCCCTATTGCAAAAGCATTTAATGATAACAAGTTAGGTTTATGTTTTCTAGAGTTAAAACATTTTTACTTAAAGGACATTTGACTGAATTGACACTGAAAAATGTCCTTGCAATGAAAGTCCAGAATTCTTCACAACAAAGATTCTTTATCTTAGAAATAAGTGTCATGCTTTATTTTTTGTAAAGTTCATGAAAAAAAAATCCAAATACAGTTTGTATATACTGTATGTATATACGTATATATTATGTGTATACTAAGGATGGGTCTCTCAAATTACTAAGGATATTCAAGGATTCGAGACTCAAATCTTTTCTTTTATACTAAGTTTAAATTATTTGTTTATTTGGAGTTATTATAACAGTTACTTGTGGTCAAGACCAATATAATGATAGGAAAAACCTAACAACCAAATCCCAGACCATTAATTTACCACTTAACATGAACCAAATCAGTAATGAAGGAAAAAATCCTACCCATGTGAGAATGCTTATCATATTTTCTAAGATTTGGATTCAAAGTTAAAATGAAGTTTCAGATTCAAGAATATGTGAATTCGACCCACTATTAGGAATGTTAGGAATGTCATTCATTGTTTCGAGTTAAGTGAGAGCAGTGCTGCCTTCCCCCTCTAGTGGAAGTTTCTAAAATAGCCTACACAGAAATGACTAAGGTAAAGTCTATTCAGCGTAGGAATTGTTTTCTGAAAGGTCTTTTTCCTTACCAGAAATCTACTATATAGTAGGATATTGGTAGGAAAAAAGACCTTTCAGAGAGTAATTCCTACCGTGAATGGAATATATTTCAAGGTCATAGCTTCCACAACTTCTGAGTCATTAGCAGGGGTTGTTCAATATATTTAGTCTGTATTTGTGTGTTCTTATTGAATAAACTTGTGATTCTTTTAAGTTGTAATTTTACTAAAGTGGTATGTTATGTCGGTTTTTAAAATGTCCCAAAACGTCAGCGTTTAACTTTGAAAGACAAAATAGAAGATGTGAAAGTGAGTGAGAAAGAAAAGTTAAATGTTCATGATTTGGCGACTAAATTTGATGTGGGTAAAAATCAATTCAGTGACATTCTTAAGAATAAAAACAGAATTTTGAAATCTTGGGCCAAAAATGAAAACCAATTAAATAAAAGAGCAGTTCTGGAAACACAAGGACAAGCTGTTGATAAAGTGTGACATTTGAATGGTTCTGTCGCGCTAGAGACAATAACATTCTTTGTCTGGGACATTAATTCACGAAAAGGCATTGGAAATTGCTTAAGAGTTGGGTTTAAGTGACTTTAAGGCTTCTGCTGGTTGGCTGGAAAAGTTTTAAATAAGACATAATTAAATAATAAATAATTAAATTTATTTTCTTTACTTTTCGTCATATGGGTCGGGTCATTAGTATGCTACGTACAATATTTTTTTATTAGTCATCCTGCATACAATACTGCACAGTACAGTAATTATATATATTATTTTAGTTAACATCCACAGTAAATAGGCTCACATAGGTTAAACTGTGTTCAAGCGGTGTTATTTTTAAATATTTTAAAATTATTTTTCCAAATAACGGACTTTTTTTGGTCCCGGAAAGTGTCTGCTACTAAGAGATTTCACTGTATTAAGAAAAAATTATTTGGAAATAGATATGATTGCACTTACTTAACATGATTTAAAACTAAGATAAAATCTTTCAAACAAAATCAACTCTGAGTTTTTGACAATCACCTTTGAACTTAGGTACCTTGATGTCTTCAATGCTTTTCAAGTATGATCATGCTGTAAACCCAATATCTACAATAGAGAGAGATTTAAAATGTTGAAATAATTCTTCAAATCAATTGATAACAATTTTTTTGAAATATTTGCTGAATTAATTAAATCATTTATAATTCTATTCATCAAGTGCTTGAGTAATTTACTTAGATCTGCAAACATATATGGCAATAGATTTTGACTGCACTGATATTCAGTGTGAAATTTCTTCAACTCAAGTGCAACTGATAACATGAATTCCAACTTTGCTGTAAAATAGTTCACCCTCTATAGAGTTACTTAATTTTCGAAAAATATCAGATTTTGGAGGATTCTTGTCAGAAGAATAAACATACTTTTTTAAATAAGGCAGCATTGACATTGTTCTCTCTAACATCTTTTAGTTCTCTACCCATCTAACAGAACAAAACTTCAATGGGAAAAGAGATGATTCTGTTATTCTTTGGTAGTCTGCATGTCTCGTTGAAAAGTCTTTAAATAAATAAGCTAATAAGTAAAAAAAATTTGTCAATAGCCCAACTAGAGCTACCATATTCAGTTTTATAAGTACCTGGGACAATGTGTAAAGAACAAGTTCCAAATTCCAGCAACTAATGGTCTTGAGGAGAATCTTACTTCAAGTAACTAGCAAGAGGTTAAATATCTTGAGTGAATTTCATTTTCATTCCAGAAGTGAAGAACAATATCCAGCTGGGTCATCTGATCCACAGTATTTATGATCTCATCAAATGAACTGTAGTAAAATGGGCATATTTGCAAGCTCAATTTTGAAAAAAGAACCTAGTCCATACACAATTACATATCAAAGTTTATCTTATATCTCAATGTATTTGGAATTTCTGGGCAATATTACTATCTGAAAACAAAGTTAAATATATTTTGCTCCCCTTAGCAGCTTTCCTCTGTCAATGTGTTTCTTTCCCTTGACTTAAGATCGGATTGAAGATACTCGCCTGTTACTTAAATCAAAGTTAGTTTTACACAAAGAACAATGTCCTTTATTTTTATCACAATCCACTTATTTGGAGCCACAGCCAATCTGTAGACAGTATCTGTCCAACTAATCATCCTAAAAAAAGAGTGTTTCCTCTAAATTTACTCATTTCTTCTTATAACACAAAGGTAACAAGATAAACAATATGGTTCTGCAGAGTACTCACATCAACCAATCTTGCGAACTATACAGAATTTTTGGAGGAAGTGGGGGGTGAAGAGGTGAAGTGACAAACACAATAAAGAAAGTACTGTGCCATTGGAATGCTGGTGTAGTCAAAACAAACGGTTATTTGTTTATTCCTCTAACAAAGGGGGCCCTAACCCTATAATTGCAGGCGCCATGGCAACCGCCGAGCCTTTTGCGTCTGCCAGCCACTTTTTGACCAGAGCTGAAATGTTCTTGACTAATAATTTTAATCTGCCACTTTTCTGACAAAAATCAAGTTTATGCTTATCTCCAGGTATACTGTTCTCAAGAAGTTGATGATTGAAAGCCCCCTTCTTTCCAATACCTCCCTCTCATTCCTCTTTGCCGGCTCATTTACAATGTGTACTTTTACTCGGAACCACTGTAGTTTCAAGCTGAATGGTTTTGCTTTTTCCTAATCTCAAAGACCTACCCCCTTCCATCATTCTCTTCACACTCACTAATACCATGCTAATACTTCCTATTTCCTTTGTAAATATTTTGACATGGGTCTACCCAGCTTTGTTGCCTGAAT
>CABFWB010002190.1:0-29522 GCA_902151455.1 Timema bartmani
GAGGCATCTTGTATCTTCATCTGTAATATAAAAAAAAATATTTCAATATGTGATGAACGAAATGCTCGTATCAAAACATTAAATGATTATTTCTAAATCATTCACTTGGCTCTAATATCTTTCGCTAATGGGCTGAAGCAGTGTTCGCTTGTAAAGTGGTACATAAGTCCGAATTAAATTCACATATTCATCCCAATCCTTGGTTTATTTATTTCATGATTATTTGAGCGTGTCATAGAAAAATATCTTAGTTAATCTTAAGGTGCGCATGTAGGGAACGTGAGAAAAAAAATGTGCTTTTGCAATTTTTTTTGGCAAAATATCATTTTTGGTAAAAATAAATTAAATGTTTCTTCAGTAGAAATTCAGAGTTTAATTTTCTTCACATGGTGATATCAACAGTCGTTTAATATGTTGTCAAAAGTCTTTTGGAATTTAATAACTTATTCTGTTCATTTAAAAAAGTTTCTCATCTAATGCCGCCATGTTCATGATAGATATTCAATAAATGTTGATATAACAATGTGAATAAAATTAAACTATTGGTTTATTACTGGGGTAGTATTTTATTTATTTTTACCAAGAAAATATTTTGCTCTAAGAAACACTTTTTCTCACGTCACCTACAATCCACCCTTAAGTTCTAGTGTCGAATGAAACTAAGATTGATCAACAATTTATTTTCAAGCATCCGACTCATTCATTACCTAAAAGACAATGCCCAACTAAAGGATCTTGTAAAGGTTATAAAGTTTCAATAAACTATTTTGTTAAAACTAAAAAAATTAGGAATGGTTTCAGTCTGTAATGACGCCTTTACCTCTATGCTAGGAATATCAAAGTTTACAGTGAAGAATAAGAGTCGAAAAGACATTGTAACTGGACTGTCTTCCACAGAGAAAAGGGGAGTGGATATACGAAGCAAACATTTTTAAGGTTAGGAGAAGAGCGTTAAAACATTTATCATGATAATAAAAAGTGTGCCAAGTGACTGTAATATCTGTAAATAGTGGAAAATGTAATGTAAAGGAAACCAGGGCCTAAAAAGTGAGATATAATTGTTTTCGACAAATATTTGTGAATAATTTTAATATCAGCCCTATGGGTCCAGCCACTGACGCATGCTCCAAGTGCATTAGACTCAAGGACCTAATTACAGTGACTCCTTCAGGTCCTGCCTAACAGGAATTGAAAACAACATTCAGTGCACATACACTAAAATTCAAAAGTGTTTCAAAAGAATGGGTTGTTCAAAGAAACTTAAAGCAAATACTTTGAAGTTAAGTTTTGACTGTCAGAAGAACATGGTCCTTCGTCGTGTACAGGATCAATCTGACCAGTATTCCAGGCAACTTTATTTAAACAATTTCACGATTTGTGAGGGTCACTCCAAGTTTATGCAACTAAAACAGTCTGTGACCTCTTACGCTTGGACAGAAAATTAATGTTTCAAAGGATCAAACGAAATCTCATCGACGGTACAGCACAAGTTATCATCCCTCGGGTTTCAAAATATTAATTACTTCAAGCTTTTCGTCGATGGTTGCCCTGACCAAAATAAGAATGTAACCTTGATTGGAAAGTTGACAAACTGGCTGTATCTAGCCTACTCACCTGTCATGGAAATTGCCGTAACATTTATGATAGTGGGTCACTTATTTTTACCCCCAGACTCCATCTTTGGATGCAAAGAAGAGGTCGTTTAAAGAAAAGAAAGCCATTGCGAATCCAGTTGAGTTTTCAACTGTTAAGGTTTTGGAGGAAGACTTATCAGTTGTTGACTGGAAGCAGGCTGTAGAATTGACCGATAGACCGCCGAGCCAGTGGAATTTTAAGTTCTCAGCAGTAAAAAGCGTGAAAATTAAAAGAAAGTACAGAGAAATGGAAAAAAAAAACTGTTCTTATTGACGGTGAAGTTATCTACAAAATTAACTTTGGAGCATATAAATCCGTCTTGAAGAAAGGAATCACATTGGAAAATATAAACTGCCTCACTGAGTTCCAATCAAAGAGGCAAAACAAGCAGATGTCGACACTCTTTTAAAGAAGAATTTTGATACTGACTGGAGAAATTTGAAGGCAAAGATTTAAGTTCCTACAAATCTGTTGTTGATAGTGGGGTGGACATAGGTGATGATGCTATTGAAAATGATGAAGATATTCAGCCAAAATTATAAAAAAATAAAGATTTAAACGAGTATAACATCGTAGTCAATGGATTTTAAGTTTTTGTAAATTAAAATGAACTAACTAGAAATACATGAAAGTAAGTAGGGTAAGTACTTAAAAACCATTTAGTTGTGGATAAAATAAAGTAGTACTATATGGTCTAGGCCTATTTAAAAGTACTTAGGTACGTTACCTCATGTTTTCAAGCTTATTTATGGAAAGATATGTTTGATAAGTTGTGTAAATATTAGGAATAGTCAGAACAAGCACCTATCTAAATAATATTAAAATCAAATAGCTTATTTTACGTAGATTTGCAGTACATGTAGTAGGATTACATACATTCATCTACCACCTGTTAGTTCTACTCCAACCCAACCACCAATTTTGTTCAAAAAAAATCTCGAAATCTGTTTCACACTTGAACCTGGGGAGAACCCTTTGGTCGAAAACACTTGATACCAAGACATAACCAAGTCAATCACGAAAACTCAACTATTTATGTTTAACTATCAATGTTTTTATATTTTAATTTTGAGTTTTTTTGATAACCTTTTCTTTTGACTCCAGATTGAAACATTTAATTTTTTTTATTGTTAACTTTGTGTGTAAATTATAATGGTGGTTAAATAATTTTATTTCAATTATCTGCTCTTAATATTTGTTTAGTAATTGTTTTTATTTCCTGAAACAAAACTTTCCGAATCCTTCGATACGTTTTACGTTTTCAAAACTCACTATATCCAAAGTTTTGTTGCAAAATTATCTCATACCATACTTCAATCTTATATAATTGTAATTTTACCATTGCGCCTTACTACCCATTTGGGTTATACGCTTATAGGTTAGGAATTAGTAAGGTTGCATTTAGAGCAAGTAACACCACATTTGCGTGGAGGGAGTGTGGAAATCCATTTAGGAAAAAACCACCCCAAGTTCATACGACCAAGATTCGAACCTCAATCTCCCCGTCCTCGGCAGTCGAGCTAAACACAAAACAAGCGTGTTAGCTAACTACGCCACCGAGGCAGGTTATTATCTAATATAGCAGTTTCATTGGTCCTTGAATATCTTATTATATATCGTTAATAAATCCCAGGTTTTAATTTATTCACATCTAAAAATCGGTTTAACAATCGATTTAAAGCCAAGCTGGAAGATTTTTGCGTTTTTCTCAAAATAACTTACGATGGATTTGGACAGTTCTGAAACTGGTTGCCTCATATCCAGTGTAGGACACAAGAAAAATTAATCGTCTGTTAAAGTCAGCTTACATTGAGCCATCCGCAATCTAATTTCCACCTTTAGAGTGCTTAGAACAATCTTCTATACTCTATGGTGATAGCTGGTAACCGATATATACCAGGAGAGCGGCCACCATTATTAGTGATGATAGTGCCAACATTTGCTGATACAAGATATCATGTGATCAGCAAAAGGAACCCTCTGAACGTTTATCTCAGTTTTCTAAACCCATAGCCTCTACTTCTTTATTCAAGGTAGCGGGATTGAATCTGTGACCTGTGGATCTGTCGCCAGAAACTGTGACCATTAAGACCACAGAGATGGTCATCTTACACACTACATTCCTTTTTAACAGTAGCCATCTTCACGGATTATAGATTCTCCAGCTTTCAGTGCTTGTTTAAAACTAATGTACACTCTTCAATTTATTTCTATAGAAGATACCTATAAGCACTATTTAGAATCTCAACCTTCAGATTGCTTAGAACAGGGATTAGAAACTAATCAATTGTGATCGACCTGTAGATCTTGTGAGAATATACATTTGCTCAAGTAATAAAACTAGAATCACAATTAAAAGTAGATCTTTTAATTCTTCTAGCCTCAAGTACTTACAAATAATATTTGAGCGTGAGCAAAATTAACTTTTATGATTTTTGAAATAACCTTTATTCAATCTTAAGTAACAAGAAATATAATATATTATTTAGAAAGATTTATCAATAATTATTGGTAAAGTTATTGGAAAAACAAATATCTTTTAACTAAAATTTATATTTCATTTATTTTTGTTTTTTTCCTTAGAAAGGTGTGAGACAAATGTATTTGACGAAGATATTTAATTTAAAGAATAAATATAAAACATAAAGACAAAAACAAAATAAGAAATATAAGAGGGGAGAAAGGATAGTTTATTGTGGGAGGAATGTTAAGTTTAAAGTCGATTAGGACTGGAAAAGATTCCTGACACTTAGTTTAGAGCAATCTTACAGACCGCAATGTTCACCGCCCCCCATGGGCAGCACAGAGTCCTCGTTTCCGAGACTGTCTAATACAATTTTCTACGCTGCAGCTAACACTCCCACCATGTGCAGCACAAAGTCCCCATTTCTGAGCTTGTTTAGTACAATTTTCCACGCTGCACCTCACACCACCCCCATGTGCAAAACATTTTCCTCGTTTCTGAGCTAGCTTAGTACAATTTTCCACGCTGCAGCTCATACCGCCTCCATGTGCAGCACATAACCCCCGTTTCTGAACTTGTTTAGTACAATGTTCCACACTGCACCTCACACCACCTCCATGTGCAAAACATTGTCCCCGTTTCTGAGCTAATTTAGTACAATTTTCCACGCTGCACCTCACACCACCTCCATGTGCAATACATAACCCCCGTTTCTGAGCTTGTTTAGTACAATTTTCCACGCAGCACCTCACACCACCTCCATGTGCAATACATAATCCCCGCCTCTGAGCTTGTTTGGTACAATTCTGCACACTGCACCTCACACCACCTCCATGTGCGATACATAATCCCCGTTTCTGAGGTTGTTTAGTACAATTTTTCACGCTGCACCTCACATCACTCTCATGTGAATTACATAGTCCTCGTTTCTGAGCTTGTTTAGTACAATTTTCAACACTGCAGGTTACACCGCCTCCGTGTGCGATACATAGTCCCCGTTTCTGAGCCTGTTTAGTACAATTTTCGATGCTGCACCACACACATCCCCCATGTTTAGCACACAATCCTCGTTTCTGAGATTGTTTGGTGCAACTCTCTACGCCACACTTTTTTTTATGACACCCACCTCCATGTGAAGCACATAGCCCACCTTTTCTCGCTAATTTATGGCACTCTTCTAAACTGCACTCTTTTTTAATATAGCTACCACCATGATCAACGCATAATCCACCTTTCTTAGCACTTTTATGACACTCTTCAACACTGCACTTCTGTAGATAGCAGCCAATACAATGTAACACACATAATCCGTCTTTCATAGCTTTATTAATACAGTCTTGTATATCGCAATATTCCCTTCCGCTACCATGATGTTCTCTGCATAGACCAGCCATCTTTGCTCTTCTATGACAACCTTCTGCACCACAGGTCTCTGGTAAACCACTGTTGTGTCCCTGGTTATGTCCGCTCTTCCTAACTTGTTTGGGACAGTCCTCCACACTGCTATCCATCCTAAAACTACCGACGTGTTCATAACATAGTCCCTTATTACGGGCTTGTTTAGAACAATCTTCAACTGTGCAAGCATAATCCACCTTTCTTAGCACTTTTATGACACTCTTCAACACTGCACTTCTGTAGATAGCAGCCAATACAATGTAACACACATAATCCGTCTTTCATAGCTTTATTAATACAGTCTTGTATATCGCAATATTCCCTTCCGCTACCATGATGTTCTCTGCATAGACCAGCCATCTTTGCTCTTCTATGACAACCTTCTGCACCACAGGTCTCTGGTAAACCACTGTTGTGTCCCTGGTTATGTCCGCTCTTCCTAACTTGTTTGGGACAGTCCTCCACACTGCTATCCATCCTAAAACTACCGACGTGTTCATAACATAGTCCCTTATTACGGGCTTGTTTAGAACAATCTTCAACTGTGCAGGTCTTAAGATAGTTATTCCAATATATCTTGCCTTTATCACCTTCATGAGATTGTCCACAGACATTCTCTAGAGTTCCTGTTTTACTGATATCCATGGTGTAACTACATTTCTCTAGCATCAAGTTTCTCATTGTATCTTCAGATTCGGATCCATCTTCACTCGAGAGGTCTTTTGTTGATACTTCACAGATCTGGGTCAATGAGGCATCTTGCATATTTATCTGTAATATAAAAAAAAAATCAAAATGTGAGGAACAAAATGCACTTCTCAAAACATTAAATAATATATCATTTCAGAATCATTATTTTTTTCCCTAATTTCCTTCACCAATGGATTTAAGTAGTGGTCGCTTGTAAAGTGGTACATAAGTCCGAAATAAATTTACATATTTAACCCAATCCTTGGTTTATTCAATATACAATTATTTGAGCGTTTCAAAGAAAAAGATCGTAGCTAATGTTAAGGTGGGAATTTGGGGATGGGAATACAAAAAAAAATGTTAAGTGCTTCCACAGTTTTTATGGCAAAACATTTTTTCGGCCAAAGTAGATAAAATATTGTTTCACTTTAAACAAAGAATTTAATTTTCATCACTTAGTGATATCAACAATTGTTGAATATATGTCAAGGGTGTTTTGGAAATTAATGAAAACTTTTTCTCTTTATTTAAAAAGTCTGTCATCTAATGCCGCTCTAGTTATGACAATTACTCAACAACAATAAATATCAACATGTGTAGAAAGTTAAATTCCTATTTTTATTCCGGAATATTTTTTTTTTCTGACCCGGAAGAAAATATTTTTTTTATAAAAAAATCCCTGCAAAAACACTTGCCTTTTTTCATGTCCTCTAAACTCCAACCTTAAGTTCCTGTTTTATTTAGCACCTTGTCTTACTACCCATTTGGGCTGTACGCTTAAGTACTAATTAAGCTAATGTGTTAGGGATGAGGAAGGTTGAATTTATATGAAGTGTACCCATATTTGCGTGGTGATATAGTGGAAAATCCCCCATCAGTACGACTGACCGGATTGAATCCTGATTTCCCTATCATTGGTAGTCTAATCTAAAACGAGTTTAACGCCTTAGACCATGCGGCCACCTAAGCAGGTTAAAAAAAGTTAATGTTTTGTTACAGTTTCAATTTTATATAGTTTCATTCTATTTTCCAATATTTAAATTCAAATTTGAGATTGAAAGAATATGTATATTAATTAATTTATTTTTTCACCAAAAAAACAACTGTAATTTACCGGAATTTTATTCTAGAGTTTGGGTGGTCATTCTGTGAAAACATTTTTAGAATTTCGTTAGTGTTATAGGTCAGTAACGGAGTCAAACTCAGACCCATGAAGACAAATGAAGAGCTACTTGAATAAAGAATTAACAACTCCCGTACTCGCCTCAGTGGCATAGTTGGTTAACGTGCTAGTTTCGTGTTGAGCTAGACTACCAAGGACAGGGAGACCAAGGTTAAAATCTCGGTCGGGTGAACTGGGGGTATTTTTCCTAGATGTTTTTCCACTCTCCCACCACGCAAATGCGGGTCCACTTCCTCTAAATTCAACCTTCTCAATTCCTAAGTCATTAGCATAATTAGCACTTAATTTTATAACCCGAATGGGTAGTAAGACGCGGTGCTAGAAAAAATAATCTTGATCATAAAACTGAGATCAACAACCACGAGGTCTGTTGTGCTTGCCACACGGCATCTTATACCCGATAATAATAACACTATCGCCACTAACGGCGGTGGCCGCTTGTTCGGTGTAGTTCAGTCGTGGACTCCCGCCTTGGAGTTTTTTAATATCCAAAATAAATATATTTTTGTAAAGTCATTTACAAGTAAAAGCTATAAATTTAAAATGTAATTTTTTCAAAATCTTAAATACATACATAACTAACACATTTCAATAACTTATCACGCTGTTCCCTTATGGGGTAGGCAAGAAACTGTGCATATAACTCAAAAAATTTAACTCCGTACTTAATCCATCCTCACCTTTCTCCACACTTCCCTATCCTTACATACTTCCTTCTCTTCAACAATAGCCATACACTGAGTCATACATGCACTTAAATTATTAAAACTCTTAATGTTTCTTTTTTTCACACATTCCTCTAAAACATTTAACGTCTTATATGTCCCACCTCTTCCTTTCGATGCACACACTCTACCTTCATATATTTGCTTCATCACTCGATCCACACTCATCCTTTCTTCGTGCCGAACCAATGTAAGACGTTTGTTTCTCATTTACCTATTGGATTAACTTTCAAAACACAATCCTTAACTTAAACACATGGTTATTAAAGTTGCTCTTGATAATGGAACACAATTTTCAGATAGACCTTTGTATTCATATCCAGCCTTACATCAATTACTTCTTTTAATTACCTTAAGATCAGAGTTATTAGAAATATCTAAAACACACACGTACACACACAAAAAATTGTTTGAGAATTTTTGTCATTCTGATAGACATACCAGCGCATATCATAACTCATGTCTTACTGTGGTAAATCGTTTAGATTGAATAGAAGGACTTAAATGAGTATATGCTACGGTATATCACACAGACTTTATTTTTTATATTTAAACAGAAACTATTACTACAAACTTATAAAAATCTATAAAACAAAATAATATATATTGTTACAGAAACATTGAGAAGGGAGGAGCATCTCTGTCCACCGAGAAGCATAACAATTGTTTTCATATTTCAATTACTTCCTCTTAAATAATATAAAACGGGTGATATTTGAAATCTGGATCATATCTAGATTAGCCGGTAGATGTCAGCATTATCCAAGTGCAGTGGATAAAATCAGAAATAGAAAGTAATTTATCTCTTTTATGACTTTTCAATATAATTTCGACATTAGACATCGGGACTTGGATAGAATTTAATACCATTTGTAAGATTGAGCAAGTTTCAATACGAATTATATTTTCGAATGCTATTTCTATCTGGGACTCAAAATTGGATCATGGCAATGCACTAACATTCAAAATGCCCCATTCTGATGTTTTATTTTCCACTCATACTCCTTAATCTGGATAAACTAACCTAGCCTAATCTCACCAAACCTAACATAACTTAGCCTAAACTAACCTAACTAACCTAGAATAATATAACTTCTAACCTAGAATTTGACAGTATCCAAGTGCTGCTGGATAATGTAAAATTTATCCGGATAAACTTTGAAATATAATACTCAATCAACTCTCATTCAATATTATCCTGGTAATTTGGATAATGTCACCATAAGCCATATGTCAACTTTATCCAATTTTGGACTTTACCCGTTTTATATGTATATAATTTCAGAAACTATTTGTTTTACAAAAATGTATTATGAACAAAAGATTTGTATTATGAAAACTACAAATTTGTAACTAAATGTTATTTCTTATCGCAAATAGTTTCAAAGATATGATCAAAATGGATATTTCTCCGTAAAGTACCCTTAAAGTCGTTTTCATGCGTACATGAGGGTTTCCATTTTGTTTGTCTGGATACAGAATTTTATCAAAATTGTTAGAAAGCATTTTGAGAGTTGATTTCATCCCTTTTCTCTGTTCAGTAAGCTACCTCTAATTTTAGGGTTGTATAGCTAATTCCAAATGCGCCTTGGGGGAGCAGCCTTATGAAAATACTAGATACCAAGTTTTAGCTCGATTGGTAAAATAGTTTTGACTCTGGAACCGAGATATAGACAGAAAGATAGTATCCCGAAAACAATTTTTTCTGTTTCAGGTGTTCATGAAACTAAAGACATGCATTAGAATACCCATTTAAATTATTTTTTATAGTCATAATACTTCCTTTCTTCAAGTGGTTGATAGAAAGTAGAAATATAAGTATGTCACTGATCTTTGCAAAACAGAATTCATTGACGATACCATTTAATAAACCGACTTTACTGTGCCTCGGCCTCTAACTTTATATTTCGCAAATGCTTGTGAAATTAATTGAAAGTTCCTCAAGACTTTTTAAAATCATCTTGACTTATCCCACCAACTTCCCTTAAATTTCCCAGTTTTCCAGGTATGTATCAACCCTGATAACTGCTTGCACAAAATATTATCTATAAAATTAATTTATAATATATTCATAGTAAAATAATTAAAAATGCCCACCTGGGGAAAGAGGAAAAATGTGGAAAGAATCCAATACACAAAGGAGACATCTTCTTCCTTTCTTCTGTCTTCTATAGTAGAAATAGTCAAACACACATTTAAACAAAAATAAAGTAATATTTCGGCATTGTTGCTTTTATCAAACACAAGTAGAGACACTTCACAGGATTACTCCATTATTTCATAGTAAAATCAGATAAAGCCTTTATTCCAAAATACACAATTAAATTAAGTGTTTAATTAATGTTTAATTTGATATACCTGAATCGTAATATTTTTGAAAGAGGTTATATCTTATTTGCAAATTCAGAGCAGTCTATTACAACGTAATTATTCTTGAACTGAGAAATACCGCCATGCAACCAGCATGATCCACCTCTACTGGCTTGTTTGATATCTATGCCACACTTATTCGGATAACAGTCCCCGTGAGATTTACATAATCCGTCATTCTCTGCTTGTCTATAACAATCTTCTACACTGCACATCTTATGATAATAAACAACCCAATGGTCTATACATAATCTACCTCTCTTGGCTTGTTTAATACAGCCTTCTATAGTACACTTTTGTCTACCACCTCCATGTGCTGTACACAATCCACCTTCTTTAGCTTGCTTAAGATATTCTTGTGTTGCGCACTTAGGCTTTTTACCATCTCCATGGGCTGAACACAATCCACCTTCTTTAACTTGCTTAAGACATTCTTGTGTTGCGCACTTAGGCTTTTTACCACCTCCACGGGCTGAACACAATCCATCTTCTTTAGCTTGCTTAAGACATTTTTGTGTTGCGCACTTAGGCTTTTTACCACCTCCATGGGCTGAACACAATCCACCTTCTTTAGCTTGCTTAAGACATTCTTGTGTTGCACACTTAGGCTTATTACCACCTCCATGTGCTGAACACAATCCACGTTTGTTAGCTTGTTTAGGACAATCTTCTATTGAACACTTATAATAATATCCACCTCCATGTGCTGTACATAATCCACCTCTCTTAGGTTGTTTATAGCAATCTTCTATAGTGCACCTATATCTATAGCTACCCCCATGTGATGTACACAATCCACCTTTCTTCGCCTGCTTGGTACAATCTTCTATGGTGCACTTAATTTGTCTACCACCCCCGTGTGCTGTACACAATCCACTTTTCTTAGCTTGTTTAGTACACTTTTCTATGGTACAATATTTCCGATTACCACCCCCATGTGCTGTACATAGCCCACGACTTCTGGCGTATTTAGTACACTTTTCTACGTTGCATTTATATATATGAACTTCTCCATGTGTTACACATAATCCACCTTTCAAGCCCCGCTTAGAGCATTCTTTTATGGCGCAAGTCTTTCGATAAGCGCCCCCATGTGCTGTACAAAGCCCATGTCGCCTGGCTCCTCTAGTACACTCTTCTATAGCGCACTTCTTTATTTGGACACCACCATGTGATGTACATAACCCATATTTCTGCGCTTGTTTGGTACAATCTTTTATAGTGCACTTGTATTTATAGCCACCACCATGTTCTGTACATAATCCTCGTCTCATGGCTTGTTTAATGCACTCTTCTACAGTGCATTTATTTCTTAAATTATTACTATGGATTGCACATAATACACCATTTTGAGCAGGCTTGGAACAATATTTTAAACTGCACTTTCTTATATTAAATTTATTAACGGGTGACAGCCGATTTCCCCCTTTAAGATTTTGTTTAGGGCCCTTGTTTACTTTTTTGGTATTCTTTTTTTGCATCGGCAATCGCTTCTTTCTGTCTCCATAATTAGACTTCTTAGGATATGATAGCAGTTTGGTTGACTCTTCATAAATATTTGACAACACAGCGTCTTGTGTATTTATCTGTAATATAAAAACAAAAATACTTCAATGGGAGGTGGGAAAAACTGAAACAATATAGTAAAAAATATAGATTAAGGATTTAATAAGTGTGAGTTTATACATTTGATTTCAAATGTTCACATCCCTAATGCTGCACATCCTTTAGGGCCCCACCAACACTTTTCCAACCTATTAAGGATAAAAAATTATTTTTATATCCTATGAAATATTTCGGAAAAAACATTAATATGAAGTGGAACACCATTCTCTACACGTAGTGAATTATTGGATTCGTTATACAGTAGTCCAGTAAATGTTATTCATTCCTCGCTCCGATCATCACGTGAGGACTGTACAAGTGCTCGAGTGACTGAATCTAGAAGCTGACACGGGCCAGCTATGAGAGAGCCTCACAGAGAAGCCAAGCCCAGTGTGAGATGTCTCTCAAGGTCAAACCCCATCTTATCATTCCATTGCGAGCTTTACTCTAGAGAGGAGTGCCACTCTGAGCGGACCCGCTATACAATAAAGGTGGTTTATATTTAGTTTTTTGAGTTTATGTGTTTGTGTTTTAATATGTGTTAAGACCCTAGAAGTAAGGTAATGGGTTAAAGTGACTTAATTAAAATGAATAAATTAGATCCTTTATTAAAAACTATTTTTACTTCATTAAAACGGAAAGAAAAATTAGAGTTAAACGGTTAGGAGCATATCAACCTAATGACTTTACATTTATGAAGATGGATGGCAAGAACAAAAAACTTTTTCTAATGCTTGCTTTGGTAAAAAAAAATTGTGTTTTACTTTGAGTGAAGAAAATTGAAGCTTATTTAGTTTTTTATTGTTTATTATTTGGTGGTGGAGGTTGTGGACAGTGGTAGACTGTAACTTAAATTTAAAACAATGTGATTTGTACTATTATTTCACGAAGCATTCCTTTGAGGATTAATTCTCTGAAGTGTGCAAAACTCTACGAGTAACATTAACCATTCCATTTTCATAAATTGAGTCAGAGTGAGGATTCAATAAGTTAAACAGAATCATGGGATTGGGATGGACAGACTAACCGTCAAGCTCCTATAGTCGTGTTCAGCGTTAATGGAAAGTTCAAGGCTCTAATTCCAACCTGGTTTATTAGGGTGATTTTTTTTTTAATTTAGCAAAAACTTGATCGGAATAAATGAAATGAAGAGATTATTTTTTACTTCTGTCAATTTGGAGCATAGAAATCTGTTGCCAGGTATTTCTGCAAACACACTTTAAATTGAAAATTGACACCTTGACACAGGAATCAAACAGGTGACCTTTGCTAGTTACAGTTATAACCACATCTAAATCTAATAGCTCATGATCATAATTGATCAATCATATGTATATGACATTTTCCACACGTCCACGACAGACTCTGCCTTAAAATACAAGTGAAGAATGACCCTGTGCAGGGGACTACTCCTGGATAACTCAGTGGTTATAACATTGGCATACTAAGCCAAAGGTCCAGGGTTCAATTCTCGTGTCCAGGTTTTATTTTTCAATTTACATAATATGATATTTAAAGGTGGCTTTAAATGTAATAAAAAATAAAATAGATTGGCTATTTACCCAATTGTAATATTATATAGGTTATATAGGTGTAACCTACAAAATCATAAAAATTGAAACATGAACTTAAAATTTTTAAAAAAATGCACATAGTTTTACTAATTGTTAGGCAGGTAAAATTTAGAAATTAGGGGTGTGAGACCGTTATGGAAAACATGTATCTCTACGCATGGTGCCTATAGTTAGGGGGAAAATACGGAAAACCAGGAAAAGTCAAGGAATTTGGAACTGCTAGTAAAAATCAGAGAAATGTCTGGGAATTTTGTGATTGATCTAAAAAAAAAAGATATATTTTATTATCTAAGGCCATCTTATTCATAATGTTTTTTTAACAAAGTAAATGTTTATTTAATTCTTTTAATACATTTAAAGTGCATTTATAAATGTATGAGACCTGCTCCAGTGGCCGCTTGGTCAAAGGCGCTATTCTGACAATATACTAAATGGACAAAGACGGGGAGACGAGGGTTCAATCTCGGTCGGGTGTATTCAGAGGTTGGATTTATCCTAAGTGGTTTTTCAATTCTAGCTCGATTTCAACCCAAGTGCGAGTGGACATCCTCTGAATTCAACCTTCCTAATACCTAAAACTTTAGTGTAATTAGTGTATAGGCGTATAACCCAAACGTGTAATCAGATACAGTTCTAAGAAATAAAGAAATCCCAGAATCGGTACTTCTAATTTACCCTTTCCCCTCCCTCATTTTTTATAAATAATAATAGGTTTTAAAATCCAAATAAACATGTTTTTTAAAATTTGTATCAATATATTTTAATAAATATGTTTTTTAAAATTTGTATCAACATATTTTACTAGGAATTATAAAATATGTTACACAGCTACAAACATAAAAAAATCATTTGACTCACATTATAATTTACCGATTTAGTGATTATTATATTTCATATTTTCAATAAAACAACATTTTTCAAGATTTTTATTGTAATTTACCAAATTCCCGACTTATTCCCTTTTTTCCCAATTACTTCAAATTTCCAGATAATTCGAGTTTTCCCTGATTTTCCCAGATGTTAGACACCCTGGTCTCGTTCTCTGGACGATTCTTCACTCATAGCTTAAGGAATAAAGCTTAGTGGTAAAGAGTATCGGTGTACAAAACCAAGGGTCCCTGATTCAATATTCGTATCCAGATAATTAAATTGAAAATTCACAGCAGAAAACGACCGGGAAAAAAAATTTAAAGTTATTTTCTACTTAAGACAATATTTATTTCTAAGGTTTAACATTTTAATCTAAATTCAGCATTATATATATATATAAATTCAAAAAATATATTGAAAGGTTGAATAGTAAAATATTAATTGAAAAAAAATTCATGGCGTGAATTTTAATAACTATTTACAGGATACAATTTCAAGATATTCAAACTAATCTGAATGGATAAAAATGAGCCACAGTCTTGGCCATAAGAATAATACAATTCTTTCTAAATTGAGCGAGTTTAGTACAGTGTGTCTGATTATCTCTTTTGTTTTAGTTACTAAGGCGCTCACAAAAAGTGCTGTTATACTAAAAAAATATTAGTTTAACCAACTGTTATTTAAAATGAAACAAAAGAAAGTTCATGCAATTACAAATTAAAATCTTAAGTTGGGGATGTTGGGTATGTGAGGTAAGGCCAGTGATTATGCACGTTAACGAAATATTTTACTAGCCAAAATAAAAAATATTGCTTTAGTTAAAACAAAGAGTTTAATTTTCTTCACATGGTGATATCAACAGATGATGAATATCTATCATGAGCATAGCGGCATTCGATGACAAACTTTTTAAATATAGAGAAAAAGCTGTCATTAAATTTCAGGATACCATTGAAAAATATTCAAGAAATGTTGACCAAAGAAAGTCTTGATATAGAAAGTTTAAAACACACTGAACTTTTCTCATGTTCCCTACAACCATACCTTAGTTTAGTATACATGACTTTATGCAATTAAGTGTGTTGGTAAATTTTCAGTTTTTGGTGTTCACCTTACCAAAGGACGATAAGGATGTCTACTGAGTTGGACAAACCAAAATTAGTAACTTTTTGGTGACCTTTTATGACCACAAAATTTCTTCGGTAAGCGAATGAACATCAGCGCATGGCATCATGGGTAGTGGGTAACTTGACATTCGACGAGTTTGTGTTGTTACGATGAGCGGGAAATTCAAACAACAATATTTTCCTGACTTTTGACTAAAATATTGAAAATTCGTGACTTTTCAGGGACTTTAATGACTTTTTTTTTGCAATTATATCACTTTTTCGTGACTTTGGTGACCCAGTAGACACCCTGACGATAAGGCAAATATAACTTTTAATGAACACACGATACAAGCTTGACATCGATAAAGGTCTTTTTAGTGAAACTTTATTAATTATGATTTTTTTTTCTCGAAAAACTCTGAGAAATAATTTTTCATCCGAGTTTCGGGAACATCCAATCTCCAAATTTTTTTTCTTAAAGTCCGGGATCTTAACGCAGACTAGTTTTTCTCTTATAAAAGAAAATAAATTTCCTATTAAAGAAGGATTATATAGATTGGCTAACACACTTTCCATGTTTTGAAATTCACAGGATACACAGAAATGACCACGATGACAAATGCACAGTTTTTAGAATGTGCGTAGAAAAAGTTTATTTTAAAATGCTGCCTCGTTCATCGACAATGGAATATTATCGAAAATAAATATTTATATCTTTTTTTCGATAATATTCCAAAGATATAAATATTTAACTGTTATTTGAAATAAACAAAGCATTAATAAGAAAAACCCACCAGTGGTGTTTTCTGTGATAGGCTCCTCTTCTACTTAATATTTCAAAAATCCTCACCAAAATATCCTAAAATTCTAATGTCTTTTTAAAATATCTTCGACTTTCACTCTACAAAAAATTGCCTGAATATCTTCAATTCTGTAGAAATTCACATAAATGATTCACGAAGTTTCTTTTAATACATGATAATTACAAGTAATATATCCCTAATGTTAAACTATTTTTTTTCCTAACAAATTTAGAAGATGTTTTCATTTTATCAAGAAAGTTAGAGCAGTTTAGTAAAAAATGTTTAAACTTGAATTTAGAAAAAACACTATTCAACCAGACCAATCCACCTTCAATGGCTTGTTTATTATCTATGCCACACTTATTTAAATTACCATTCCCATGCTCTTTACAAATAATTCATTTATCTCTGCATGGTTATACACACACATTTACACTCTAAATAATATTGTTATAACCCCAATTTCTTTATATAATCCACATCTCTAGCCCTTTTAAAGCATCTTTCTATCTTGCTTTTTGATAATAGCAACAACCACAGAATCAAGATAATTCACCTTCCTCTGATTGTTTAATACAGCCTTCTACAATACACATTGTTCTTTTGTCACCCCCATGTATTGCACATAATCCACAGTTCAAGTCTTGTTTAGAACAATTTTGTAGTGCAGTTATGTCGATATATAGCCTAATGTTCCAAACATAATCCACCTCTTTTACATTGTTTAATACAATCTTTTATAACACACTTCTTTCGATCACCTCCCCCATGTGCTATACAGAAACCAAATCTATTTGCTTGTTTAAAACAATCTTCTATAGTGCACTTTTTTTTACTACCACCACCATGTTTAGTACATAATCCACCTCTTATTGCAAGTTTAGTACACTCTTCTCTAGAGCACTTATATCGATAACCAACACCATGTTTAGTACATAATCCATCTCGGATAGCGAGTTTAGTACACTCTTCTCTAGAACACTTATGCCGACAACTACCCCCATGTTTAGTACACAAACCTTTTTTCTTAGCTTTATTAGGGCACTCTAGTACACTGCACAATCCACGATAACACACAGCCCCATGAGCTACACATAATCCACCACTTTTAATTTGTTTAGAGCAATCTTCTATTGTGCACTTCTTTCGATTACCACCACCATGTGGCTTACATAATCCACCACTTTTAACTTGATTAGTACAATTTTCAATAGTGCACTTATATCGATACCCACCCCCATGATTAGTACATAATCCACCTCTGATGGCAAGTTTAGTACAACCTTCTCTGGAGCACTTATGTCGACGACAACCCCCATGTTTAGTACATAAGCCACCTATTGAAGATAATTTGGAACAATCTACTACACTGCACATTCCGCGATAGTACACAGCCCCATGTGCTACACATAATCCACCACTTTTAATTTGTTTAGTGCAATCTGCCACAGTGCACTTTCGACGATAGTACACAGCCCCATGTGATATACATAATCCACCACTTTTAATTTGTTTAGTGCAATCTGCCACAGTGCACTTTCGTCGATAACCAACACCATGTTTTGTACATAACCCATCTCTGATAGCGAGTTTAGTACACCCTTCTCTAGAGCACTTATGCCGGCCCCTACTTCCATGTTTTGTGCATAATACTCTTTTCTGAGCTTGTTTAGACTCATCTTCTCTATTGCCCTCTGGCTGATTATAAATACCCACATGTTCTACATATAATCCGTATTTATAAAAGGGTTTAGAACAATGTTTTTCACCGCATTTCCTTTGGTAGGAACTACATTCTTGTGCAATGAAAGATTCATCTTTCTCAACTGGATCCAAACATTCTTCAATATTATGGTTCCATTGTAAAGAGTGTCCATCCTGTAACACACAATATAATTTACACTTCTTTATTACCTTTTTGAATAAGGGTTTAATGAATACTTTAATTTCGATAACTTAACCTTAAAAGAAAATAAGATTCAAACTCAAGACATTTAAATGAGTGTCCAAATATAGTTAGATGAGTAGGGATAATTTTGTGCTGTATTGTTTGTCTGGTAATAAGAAACCTGTGGTTTACTCTTCTCCATACTTATCTGGATGTCGGTTGTTAAATGTACAATTAAAGAGATAAGTATATTAATATGATTGTAAATTAAATGATAACGTTTTAATTTACAAATACAAATCTAATATTCGTTTTCGTCTATATTTTGTTGTTGTTTAAATTCAACCTTGCTTATTAAATTGATACTTGAGAGTTTTCTGAATAGCTCTCTCGAGCTTGAAATGAAAAAAACATGCTCTTGTGCACTATTAGTTTATTTCATTTCCATATTCCAACCCGTCTAGTCACATATTTCCCTCACAATTATTTCTTTGTTCCACAAAACATGACAACATACGCATTTGGGTTATATGTAATTATACATATATATTAATTACACTAATATGTAGAGCCATTAAAAAATGGGAGTTTATTTTTAGAGGTGAAATGAATTATTTTTCACAAAAAGTGAATATTTTATGTTTATGTCAATATGATCTAAAATTAGAGCTAAAGTCCAGAAAAAAGGTAGCATTACTTTTGGATGCACAACAACAACAGTGGGTTACTAGCATATGGTGATAATGTTTAGTTATATTTCCATAGAGTAAAAAATTGGCTCAATTATGGATCAAAACAATGCCATCGTAATATGGACATGTTACAAAATGAATATCTATTATTTATTTCCCCATGCCAAGATAATTGTAAAATGAACTATTCTAACATAATTAACTACACTCAAATCTCAAATGAAAACATTGCCATTTCAGACAGATTTTTTTTCCCTTAAAGATTGTTTGTCGGTCAAAACAATGTTGTATATCGTTTGAAATCTTTGAGTCAATTTTTGCAAATGATAACCAAATTCCCTCCTCAAATGTATTTGTCAATTCATATCACAAATTCTCCTCCTTCTTCACCATGTTTAGTACATAATCCTCTTTTCTGAGCTTGTTTAGAACAATCTACTACACTGCACATTCTTTGATAATACACAGCCCCATGTGCTACACATACTCCACCACTTTTAATTTGTTTAGTGCAATCTGCCACACAGCACTGTTTTCGATAACCAACACCATGTTTTGTACATAATCCACCTTTTATAGCGAGTTTAGTACAGCCTTCTCTAGAGCACTTATGCCTACCACCACCTCCATGTTTTGTGCATAATACTTTTTTCTGAGCTTGTTTAGACTCTACTTCTCTATTGCATTCTGGCTGATGATAAATACCCACATGCTCTACACACATTCCGTATTTATAAACGTGTTTAGAACAAGGTTTTTCAACGCATTTCCTTGGGTAGTAATTACATTCTTGTGCAATGAATGATTTATCTTTCTCAACTGGATCCAAACATTCTTCAATATTATGGTTCCATTGTAAAGAGTGTCCATCCTGTAACACACAACATAATTTACACATCTTTATTACCTTTTGGAATAAGGGTTTTATGAATACTTTAATTTCGATACCTTAACCTTGAAAGAAGCTAAGATTCAAACTTGAGACCTTTATATTATTGTCCAAATAGAGTT
This sequence comes from Timema bartmani, assembly GCA_902151455.1. Classification (NCBI taxonomy): domain Eukaryota; kingdom Metazoa; phylum Arthropoda; class Insecta; order Phasmatodea; family Timematidae; genus Timema; species Timema bartmani. The sequence goes on from CABFWB010002190.1 coordinate 20,018, forward strand.
TATTGAGTAGGGAATATTTTGTGATGTAATGTTTGTCTGGTAATAAGAGACTTGTGGTTTACTCTTCTCCATACTTGTCTGGATATCGGTTGTGAAATTTACAGTTAAAAAGATAAGTATATTAAAATGATTGTAAATTAAATGATGTTTTAATTTACAGATACAAATCTAATATTCATTTTCGTCTATTTTGTTGTTGTATAAACTCAACCTTGCTTATTAAATTTATACTAGATAGTTTTCTGAATAGATCTCAAGCTTGAAATGAAAAACTACACTCTTGTACACTACTAGTTTCCTTTCTATATTCCACCCCGTCTCGTCACATTTTTCCCTCACAATTATTTTTTTGCTCCACGAAACATGACAATATACGCATTTGGGTTATACGTAATTACACATATATATTAATTACACTAATATGTAGAGCCATGCTTTTTTTAGAGGTGAAATGGATTGTTTTTCTCAAAAAGTGATATTTTATGTTTATGTCAATATGATCTAAAATTAGAGCTGAAGTCCAGAAAAAAAGGTAGCATTGCTTTTGGATACACAACAACAACAGTGGGTTACTAGCATATGGTGATAAGTTTAGTTATATTTCCATACAGTAAAAAATTGGCTCAATCATGGATTAAAACAATGCCAACGTAATATTGACTTGTTACAAAATGAGTATTATTTATTTCCCCATGCCGAGATAATTGTAAAATGAACTATTCTAACATAACATTTACACTAACTCTCAAATAAAAACATTGCCATTTTAGACAGATTATTTACCCTTAAAGATTGTCTGTTGGTCAAAACAATGTTGCATGTCGTTTGAAATCTTTGAGTCAATTTTTGCACATGATAACCATATTCCCTGATCAATGTATTTGCTAATTCATATCACAAATTCTCCTCCTTCTTTGCTGTATTCAACAGAGTGATTGCCTATTCCTCCTAAGCATGGTAGCTCCAAAAAATTTCAGACATTTTGCTCTTTATATGCGTTTTTTTTTTATTAAATATGAGTCAAGGAGGAATCCCTGTGGTCACATGATAGAGTAAAGGTACAGAAATATCATAACATCGTTAATATTGTGAATTTAGTTATTTATTAACATATCCAGGAAAAAAAATTATCAAATATCAATATGCAATAATCATACTCTTGGGAATATCAAAAGTGATTTGTTAATATCACTACCCTCGAGTTTCATGAATACAAACATCAAAATAGTCGATTTCCAATATAATTTTGAACCTAACATGACCACCCTTAGCAAAGTGTATGTGTGTATATATGTCCTTATTTAGCTCAAACACGGAAACCTTTAAAGGCTTAAACAAAGAATTATTGATCTATTGAAATCAAAGTGTTAATTGGTAGTGGGTAAAAGTAGGAATACATGATTTACGCAATATCGAATACTATTATACAAAACGGCATCATTAGAATAAAACTACTCACAAGTGCTACACGTCAATAACTAAATTGCATCGCATGACAGTTGCCAAATTAAAAAATAAATCTTTATCTAGAGGGAAAAAAAAGTTTTATTTTTGTGTAAACAGTAAAAAAAATACATAAAAATTTGTGTTAGAGCAAATTTGAATTTTGCATACTCTTAGCTATGTGAAGTTATGACAGTGGGAACTAATAATCAATCATCCTATAAATAATATACGATGTGTATTTGTGTCTGTATGTTTGTGGGTGATATAGCTCTAAAACCAAGATACTTTGAAAGCTTAAATCATACCCATATATAAAAATAAAATGTTGTCTGTTTGTTAGTTCGGTCATACTCAAGCCTCTTAATACTTTTAGAAGGCATGGAAATCAAAAATACCAGGAATGTTGTGGGGATTACTCCTAATACCCTAATAAATCTTTATAATTTGAAATATTGGTGAAATGGAGATGTAGAAATGTTCACTTATGTAAGAAACAACATTTCACTTTATTGAAAGATTTGAAATTTTCAATACATTATAAGAACTTCACCAAAAGCTCAAAAAAAAAAAAAAAATTTAATTTAAAATTAATAAAAATTTCAAAATAAAGGACTGTATAATTAGCTGAGTTTTTGACGTTTATAACTAAGATTCTCTAAAAAATTAAATTTCAAAAACTAATACAGAAATTGCAGGGACCAATATTTCTATGTAACTACCTATTATTAGATTTATGCTATATGTTTAACTGTTGTACTATTTTTTACAATATGTTTTTGTAACAATGTATATAATTGATTTATACTTACTTTATATTAGTTTTTAGTAAAACATCGCATTTTCTATAGATTTTATTTGTTTGTGCACTCAGTTTGTGGGATGATTAATGTTTCATTTGTAAGAGTTTTTTTTTTNNNNTTTTTTAATTTTTGGTTGACATATTAAGTTTGGAATTGACTGGGGTATCTTGATTTGCTTTAAGAGAAAAGTATTCAAAGATATCAGCTGGTTGTCGAACATCATAATTTGATATACAATTACAAACAAGCTATGAACAGTAATCTCTAGTTAAGTAAACTGCAACTTTGGTAAATTTAAGTCATAAGTCACGAATATTAATAAAAATTATGGTGCCTATTTACAAATATATTCGTCGTTTATAACAATTTTCAAGAAAATATTAAAGTTTTTTATGAAGTTACAATTAAGTTAGAGTACTACAGATTCGACTTAGGCAAAATGCGTGTTACGTAACGAACCCAAAAATGTAACCCTTAAATAATTCGGGGGATTACTGTAATCCAAAATGAAATACGATCTAATTTCTGCACTGGATAGACTGTAATTGCTATGTTTTTCTTAGGCCTGTTTGGGAATTAGATTTTGAATTCGGGAAATTTTTGGGTGAGAAATGGCAATTTCCTGCGAGAAAGGGAGAGGAAAATTATTTAAAGTAATTTTAGACTTAAGACTAATATTTCATTTTCAGATCTCTCATTATGATCTAAGCTTAGCCTTTTCATTTTATATGTAAATAAAGTATAAAAAATAAGCTACTTTTGGCATTTTGTTTGGAAATAGATAATATTGTATAGTTCATTTGAGCTCAAATTTATTGTTAGATGTCAAAAATAATTTTGAATAGTGTCTAGAAGAGAGACAAAAACTTCAACTTGATCAGATATAAGCCTGAAAAATAACTTAAATTCTGTTTTCTTGTAGTATTTTTCAAATGAAAAAATGAGTGCACTCAAACATTTTTATTTATATTTATTTTATTAAATTATAGGTTTTACAAATAAAAAAAAATATTCTTTATCCAACAAATATTGTGTAAGGCAAAATAAAAATAAATTAGGTCTAATGCAACTACTATAATTTAATAATTTTATAAAGTATTTTTGGTATGGTATAAATAAATTCTAAAAATTAATTTTGGCGTGGATTAAGAATATCTTATATAAATAATTCAAAGAGTGAATCTTAATAACACTAACAGGAGAGAGCATCTGGATATTCAAACTTATCTGTAAAAAATAAAAATGAGCAACAGTCTCTGCCATAAAAATAAAAATATCATTAATCAACAGAGCCAGTATGACAGATATTTCCTTTCGTTTTAGTTACTAAGATGCTGTTATACTCCAAAAATTTAAGTCTATCCAACTGTTATTTATAATGCCACTATTAATAAGATATTGAGTTGTGGATTTAGGGTATGTGAGAAAATACCAGTGATTTTGCACTTTAGTAAAATATTTAACTGGCCAAATAAAATAAAGTATTGATTCCATTCAAACAAAGAGTTTATTTTATTCCCTTAGAGATATCTACAGTTGTTGAATATATGTTACATGCATAGCAGCATTTGATGACAATTTACTTTTAAAATGCAGTGAAAATGTCTTTATTAAAATCAATGTTGATTATAAAGCTATATTTTAATCATTTTGACCAAAAAAAGTTTTGATGTAAAACGTGCAAAATACACTGACCTTTTCTCGTGCATAATTTAATTCCCACCTTAATGAAGTATATGCATCTTTATGCAAATAAGTGTAATGAAGGAATATTTTCAGGTTGGGTATCTGTCTTATCAACATAAGATAAGGAAAATTTAACTATTAATAATCAATATTCTTCATGAGCATTTAATACAAACTTTATATAGATAGATGCTCTAATTATTTAAACTTATTTAAACATAATTTTATTGCCAGAAAAATTCTAAGAAATAACCTTTACTGCCCAAGTTTTGGAAACTCTACTTTCCCTTATTTTTTCTCGAAGTTCAGGATACTTCCGAGGACTTTTTTTCCCTTAGACAAGAAAATATATATTATATTAGAGAAGGTATATTGGCAAGCACATACTCCATATTATGAAATTCAAAGAAATTTAAGGATCCTCCAAAATTTGGCCTAATACTGCATTCCTGGACGATGGAATGTGAATGAAAACCTGTAAATATTCAATTGTTTTTAGAGAAATAACATTAATAAGAGAAAACAACAATCAGATTTTACTTAATTAGTCATTCACAAATACTCGCCAAATCAGTCTTGAATTCAAATTAATTAGACTTTAGAGTATGAATCAATTCACATAGATGGTTCATGAGGTTACTTCTGCGACATGATATGTGTAAATAATATACAGTATCTCCAATGTGAAACTATTTCTCTTGTTTTAACATATTTATAAAAAAGTTACATTTTACCAGGAAACTTTAAGAAGTGCAATAAAATGTCCTTATTCTTAAATATCACCATTCAACCTAAACAATCCAAATATACTGATTAGTTTTATCTAAATGCCACAATTAGTTAAATAATACCTATGCGCTTTACATAAAATCCAAATATATTTGCTCTTTTATAGACAAACTTTAAAAAAGTAAATATTTATAATCTTGAATAAATTACATCTTCTTTAATTTAATTTTGTCCTTTTGTTAATTAACCACATGTGCTTTTTATATAATCCACACCTCAGACATTTTTAGAGCAGTGCTCTAAAGTGATAGTTTGTAAATAAACACTACCACTGGATATAGATAATCTACCTTTCTCATATTGTTTAATACATTCACCTCTGTGTATTAAATATAATCTAAATTTTAAGCCTTGTTTAGTGAAATCTTTTGTTATGTATGTATGTATGTATGAATGTCAATATTTATCAATGATTCATACATAATCAAGCTATTTTATTTAGTGTATTACACTCATTTGTAGTACACTTCTTTCTATTACCTCTTTCATGTGCTACACATAATCCACCCCTTTTAATTTGTTTAGTGCAATCTGCCACAGTGCACTTATATAGATAACCACCCCCATGATTAGTACATAATCCACCTCTTATAGCTAGTTTAGTACACTCTTCTCAGACAATCAAAGCATAGAACTCCAAGCACTCGCTCCTATTGCCCCTGTTTTTTGCCCTGCTATATTTTGTTGTGTTTTGGAACTTCTTTTATTTTTCTCTTTATCGTGTTAAGGAGGGTTCAGTTTGTTCACAGATTTAAAAATTTTAATATATTATAAGAACATCACCAAAAGCTTTTAAAAAAATAAGAATTTAAAATTAATACAAATTTCAAAATAAAGGACTGTATAATTAGCTGAGTTTTTGAGGTTTATAACTAAGATTCTCTAAAAGGTCACATTTCAAAAACAAATACAGAAATTGCAGGGACCAATATTTCTATATAACAACCTATTATTCCATTCATGCTATTTGTTTAACTGTTGTACTATCTTTTCTAATGTTTATGTAACAATGTATATAGTTGATTTTTTATTAATTTATAATCGTTTTTAGTAAAACATCGCATTTTCTATAGATTTTATTTGTTTGTGCACTCAGTTTGTGGGATGATTAATGTTTCATTTTTAAGATTTTTTTTTTTAATTTATGGTTGAAATAATAAGTTTGGAATTGACTGGGGGTTTCTTGATTTGCTTAAAGAGAAAAGTATTCAAAGATATCAGCTGGTTGTCGAACATCATAATTTGATATACAATTACAGTACAGTACAGTAATCTCTCTAGTTAAGTAAACTGCAACTAGGTAAATTTAAGTCATAAGTCACAAAAATTAACGAAAATTATGGTGCCTATTTACAAATAGATTCGTCGTTTGTAAACAATTTTCATGAAAATATTGCAGTTTTTTATGAAGTTACAATCAAGTTAGAGTACTATGAATTAGACTCATGCAAAATGCGTGTTACATAACGAACCCAAAAACATAAACCTTAAATAATTCAGAGGATTACTGTAATCCAAAAAGATATACGATCTCATTTCTGCACTGGATAGACTGTAATTGCTACGTTTTCTTAGGCCTGTGCGGGAATTAGATTTTGAATTCGGGAAATTTTTGGGTGAGAAATGGCAATTTCCTGCAAGAAAGGGAGAGGAAAATTATTAAAAGTAATTTTAGACTTAAGACTAATATTTCATTTTCAGATCTATCATTATGATCTAAGCTTAGCCTTTTCATTTTATATGTAAAAAAGTATAAAAAATCAGATGCGATTGGCATTTTGTTTGGAAATAGATAATATTGTATAGTTCATTTGAGCTCAAATTTATTGTTAGATGTCAAAAATACTTTTGAATAGTGTCTAGAAGAGAGACAAAAACTTCTACTTGATCAGATATAAGCCTGAAAAATAAATTAAATTCTGTTTTCTTGTAGCATTTTTCAAATGAAAAAATGAGTGCACTCAAACATTTTTATTTCTATTTATTTTATTAAATTATAAGTTTTACAAATATAAACTAAATATTCTTTATCCAACAAATATTGTGTAAGGTAAAATAAAAATATTAGGTCTAATGCAACTACTATAATTTAATAATTATATAAAGTATTTTTGGTATGGTATAAATAAATTTTAAAAATTAATTTTGACGTGGATTAATAATATCTTACATAAATAATTCAAAGAGTGAATTTTAATAATCACTAACAGGAGAGAACATCTGGATATTCAAAATTATCTGAAAAAATAGAAATGAGCAACAGTCTCGGCAATAAAAATAACAACATCATTAATCAACAGAGCCAGTATGACAGATATTTCCTTTCGTTTAAGTTACTAAGGTGCTGTTATACTCCAAAAATTTAAGTTTATCCAACTGTTATTTATAATGCCACTATAAGTAAGATATTAAAGTGGGGATTTAGCGTATGTGAGAAAATATCAGTGATTTTGCGTTTAAGTAAAATATTTTACTGGCCAAAATAAATAAAATATTGCTCCTGTAGAAACAAAGAGTTTAATTTTATTCACCTAGAGATATCTACAGTTGTTGAATATATGTTATGAGCATAGCAGCATTTGATGACAATTTACTTTTTAAATGTAATGAAAATGTCTTCATTAAATTCAATATTGATGATAAAGCAATATTATAATCATTTTGACCATAAAAAAGTTTTGATGTAAAAAGTTCCAAATACACTGACCTTTTCTCGTGCTTCTTAAATTCTCACCTTAATGAGTATATGCATCTTTATGCAAATAAGTGTAATGAAGGTATATTTTCAGTTTTGGGTATCTGTCTTATCAACAGAAGATAAGGAAAATTGAACTTTTAATAATCAATATTCTTCATGAGCATTTAATACAAACTTTATATAGATAGATGGTCTTTTTATTGAAACTTATTTAAACTTATTGAAACTTATTGAAACTTATTTAAATATAATTTTTTTGCCAGAAAAATTCTAAGAAATAAGCTTTCCTGCCCAAGTTTCCGAAACTCTACTTTCCCTTATTTTTTTTCGAAGTTCAGGATACTTCCGAGGACATTTTTTTCTTAGAAAGCAAAATATATTGGCAAGTACATACTCCATATTATGAAATTTAAAGAAATTTAATGATCCTCCAAAATTTGGCCTAATACTGCATTCCTGGACGATGGAATGTGAATGAAAACCTGTAAATATTCAATTGTTTTGAGAGAAATAGCATTAATAAGAGAAAACAACAATCAGATTTTACTTAATTAGTCTTTCACAAATACTCGCCAAATCAGTCTTGAATTCAAATTAATTAGACTTTAAAGTATGAATCAATTCACATAAATGGTTCATGAGGTTACTTTTGCGACATGATATGTGTAAATAATATACATTATCTCCAATGTGAAACTATTTCTCTTGTTTTAACATATTTATAAAAAATTTACATTTTACCAGGAAACTTTAAGAAGTGCATTAAAATGTCCTCATTCTTAAATATCACCATTCAACCTAAACAATCCAACTATACTGATTAGTTTTATTTAAATGTCAAAATTAGTTAAATAATACCTATGCGCTTTACATAAAATCCAAATATATTTGCTCTTTTATAGACACACTTTAAAAAAGTAAATATTTATAATCATGAATAAATTACATCTTCTTTAATTTAATTTTGTCCTTTTGTTAATTAACAACATGTGCTTTTTATAATCCACACCTCAGACTTTTTAGAGCAGTGCTCTATTGTGATAGTTTGTAGATAAACACTACCACTGGATATAGATAATCTACCTTTTTGATATTGTTTAATACATTCACCTCTGTGTATTGCACATAATATAAATTTTAAGCCTTGTTTGTTTATTTATCAATGATTCATACATAATCTAGATATTTTATATGGTGTATTACACTCATTTGTAACACACTTTTTTCTATTAACACTTTCATGTGCTGTAAATAATCCAAGTCTCTTTACTTATTTAGAGCAATATTCTATAGTGCAATTCTTTTGATTACCACCCCTATGTGCTACACATAATCCACCACTTTTAATTTGTTTAGTGCAATCTGCCATAATGCACTTTTGTCGATAACCAACACCATGTTTTGTACATAATCCACCTCTGATGGCGAGATTAGTACACTCTTCTCTAGATGATTATGCCGACCACCACCCCCATGATTAGTACATAATCCTCTTTTCTGAACTTTTTTGGAACAATCTACTACACTGCATATTCCACGATAATACACAGCCCCATGTGATCTTCATAAGCCACCAGTGACAACTTTATTAGTACAATTTTCTTTAGTGCAATTATATAAATAACCACCCCCATGATTAGTACATAATCCACCTCTTATAGCTAGTTTAGTACACTCTTCTCTAGAGCACTTGTGCCTACATCCACCCCCATGATTAGTACATAATCCACCTTTTATAGCTAGTTTAGTACACTCTTCTCTAGAGCACTTGTGCCTACCACCACCCCCATGTTTAGTACATAATCCTCTTTTCTGAGCTTTTTTGGAACAATCTACTACACTGCATATTACACGATAATGCACAGCCCCATGTGCTACACATAAGCCCCCTCTGTAAACTTTATTAGTACAATTTTCTATAGTGCACTTATATAGATAACCACCCCCATGAATAGTACATAATCCACCTCTTATAGCTAGTTTAGTACACTCTTCTCTAGAGCACTTGTGCCTACCACCACCCCCATGTTTAGTACATAATCCTCTTTTCTGAGCTTTTTTGGAACAATCTACTACACTGCATATT
>CABFWB010002190.1:38547-91203 GCA_902151455.1 Timema bartmani
TTTGTAATACTATACAAAGTTACAAAAAAATACTTCTCAAAAGACCACATCGTAAAGCAAAGTGTATTAATCTATTGTCAAAAAAATAAATAATAAATAATAAAAGGTGTGTAATGTGGGACTCTAAATAAAATGAACGAGACTCTAAACAAATCATGACTTCTAGCTAGCTCGATAGATATCGTGTTCTTACCTGCATAAACCTCCTCGATGGGCCGGGAGTTAATCAATCACCAGTTATTCTCCAGGACGACATCTAACATTGTTGTCATACTTATTATGACATAAGATAAAAAATACATACAACAATGAGAATAGAGCAGTTTTTGCGGTTGACTTGGTTACAGTCTGGTATCAAGTGTAATCCACCTAGTGATTCTGACCAAGTTGAAGGGCGAAAACGATTTTGAAATGTTTTTCTTTAACAAAAATGGTGGTTGGGGTGGAGTAGATCTAACGGCTGGTAGGTGAATTTATGTAATCCTACTACATGTATTACAAATCGACGGAAAAAGAGATATTTAATTTTATTCTTAGTTAGATTGGTGCTTATTTTGACAAATTCCTAATATTTGCACAACATATTTTCACAGAAATAACCTTAAGAAAACATGAGTTACGTATGTAATATTAAATAGTCCTAGATCATATACTCTCTTTTATCCATAACTAAACAGTTTTTAAGTACTTTCTTACTGTCATGTATTTCTAGCTAGTAATTGATGTCCATTTAAATTTACAAAAACCTAAAATCCATTAACTAAGAAGTTATACTTGTTTAACGCTAACGTAAGAAATGACATTGTTTTTAAATTGTCACAAAAATTCTCGGCTCTTTGGCCATACCATACTCTTTAGTCTGGTCAGGAAAAGTGTTACTGAGCTCTGGTATCGCCTTGGTCATAAACATTTCGTTAACATCGATACCAGGTTAGCCGTGAAATCAGTCTGATCGTAAACATCGATAGCAGGTCAACCACAAAAACTCGCCTAATAATGAGAAAGCAAATAAGAAATGTAATTACCAAAAACAACAATAATTAATAAAAAGATGGTTAATTATTAATATGCATATTATTTCTCTTTAAAATAAAATATGTCCTCCTTAATGAGTACTCAAAATACAATTCTATTATTGACCATTTTTTTGATATAGAACACATATTGTCACCTGGCTCTCGGGATGGCTTTACTTAAATAATCCCTTCCAGAAATATATAAAGTTCATGATTGGGTATGAGAGAGAAAAAATAAATGAAACAAAAAAATAAGAGAGTTCATAATACCTGTTTTTCTCGATTCCAATTCTTAAGTTCAATCTCGATTTGATTCTTGAACATTTCCCATTTCGTTATTTTTCCAGCCTTATATACAAACACATTTATTCAGCTTCATAGCAAAGAAAAAACACTAACAATACAACACGTATTTTCACATAGTAGGGTAACTAAATGAACCAAATATACAGCAATTAATAGCAAATAAACTAGTATAGAAATAATCGAGGGATTTTTACATTTAGCTTAGTTGCCCATACTTTCAGTGAGAGCTAGGAATCGGAGGTATCGAGAATTGTTATATTAAGATTGATTATTGATTATTTCAATATTACTAAGAATAGAGGGTATCGAGTTATCTAAGATTTAAGTTTGACATCCTTAGAAACAATATAATTATTTAAATTCAGTATTATGACATAACAGATATAAAAAAGTATGTATCGCTGGGAGTGTCTTTCACTTATTGGTAGCCCAAAAGAGAATGAGTCATCAATATTAAATAAAAGTCTAAATTTTGCTGAAATTAATATTCACAACGAAAGATATCATAATTTTAGACAGAAAAACCATATTTAGCAGGTCTTGATGATGTAGGATGTGAAAGATGAAAAGAAGAAATTCCTGGATATAGTTGTGTAATTTTGTCGAAAATGATGGTGAACATGTACCTGTTTATTAATTCGTAGATATCTTAAAATTTAAGATGAAAATATACAACCAATTTGCCCAGGCCAGACATCAATCCTGGGGGCTTTCCATTATTGTATTTCAAACTCGTTGATGGGCAGATTAACCCACTTCTATTCTCTTTTCTTGAGGAAAAAAAACCAACTTTCCTTTTCGTGAACGCGAACAAACACGGAGACCTCGATTTCAAATTCAAATGGTTCTTAAAGGTAGTTCCAAATCAGGTAGTGAGAAACAAAGAATAGTATGAAGGTTTAAATTTATAATAAACGTATTAAAGTCCGAGAAATAAAACATACGATAAATAAACAAATGTTCTACATGTAAGAAATGTTTGAATCGAGCGGTAATTCAAAGTCGTGAAAAAGTTCCTTCTCTCACCATAAGATGTCAGTAGCTGCCGCGACAACTTACATTTTCTTTTTAAACCCGTTGAACGCTCTTCGTAATATGGCCGACGAATACAAGTGCCGTGAACATCTCTTTGGAAACTATTACATTTCTAGGTAAATATTGTTCTTTAATCTGTTTGTATATAATTTTCATGTGTTATTATTATTATTATTATTATTATTATTTATTTATGAATAAATAATAATAACAATAAATAATGTCTTGTGTTATTGAATTCCATAAAAGAGCCGACGTAAATACACTACAAGAAAATAAAACGGTTAAAATTCAATACTAAAAACACACGTCTTTGGGGCGCACAGCAAACCTTACTTTAAATTTACAGGAATAATGTATTTAAACTCAGTTATTGGTTACAACGTTTATTTTGAAGCATGAAAAAACCTCAGTCTATTAGTGCATTACTATTAATTAAATCAAATTTCATTTTTTCTTTTAATTAATTTCATAAAAAATACAATTATAACTCTTCTATAACAGAATCAAAAAAGTAATGTTTCTCCTTTATTTTCAATCATATGGACAATCAACGTTATTGATGATAAAACAAATAATATTTATTAATAACAGACATGTATCCAATTCAGTGACTGTATGGTCTAAGGTGCTACTCTCGTAATAGACTAGATTGCCAATAACAAGGGGATCATGGTTCAGTCCTAGCCAGGTTACTGCGTAGGGATTTTCTTAAAAAAAATTATACTTTTTCTCCGTGCAAATGAAGGTACACTTCCTTTAAACTAAATCTTCCTAATTTCTAACCCGCAAGTGTGTAAACCAATGGGTAGATCTAATAAGAAAAAAAAAGTGTCGCTTATACAAAAAAAATTTTAACACTAATAAAGAAGCTAATTCACGTCTGCTCTGTCCTTGGCGTTTAATTGGCTAAAGTCTCTCCTCACATTCTCATTGGCTGATACAAGTGCTGTCTATGCGCAAGTCTAATCAGAGCACATAAAAAAGTTAATGTTAAACTAATTAAATGCACTATTCACTATGTAGTGATTATAAATGCTATCGTTGAAAATAATAAGTTTCAACTTCTTGGACACGCTGAGTTATGTACGAGCACTTTTAGGAGTGCAATAATATACATCCAGGCTAAGTAAGGACAGGCATATCGTGTAAGTTTCAAATATAATCATCTCAAAGACAATCCATCACAAATGATTATATCTTTGTATTTTATAAAAGGCTAAAGCTTAAGAAATAAGTCAAAGTTGTGCAGGAAATCATTGGGTTAAGCTTTGTTTTCTAAGATTTAAGCTTCAAAATTCAAAGATAAGACAATTATTAAAGTTTAAATTAACGCCTTTATGAGGCAATATGGACAACCAAGATCACTTTTTAATAGCGTTAATTAGTATCACCTCACAATAAGGTAGAGCGTCGATAATTCATATTAATTGGGGGTCGACCCAGTCCAGATTATCGATTTGTCCGGATTTTTGACCGTACAGTACTTATACCAACTGTAAAAAACAAAAAAAAATCATGTATTGGATACTTACGAAAACTCCGTGTTAATGTAGAATCATTTTCACTTTATCCAAACAACTTTTATTTATTTATTTATTTAGCACCGTGTCTTACTACCCATTCAGGTTATAAGCTTAAGTACCAATTAGGCTAATGGGTGAGGAATGGGGAAGGTTGAATTTAGAGGAAGGGAACACGAATTTGCGTGGAGAAAAGTGGAAAACTATGTAGAAAAACCCCACCCTCAGTTCACCCGACCGAGATTGGAAACTTGATTTCCTCATTTTCGGCAGCCTAGCTCAACACAAAACTAGAGCGTAAGATAACTACACCACCAAGGCGGCTTTTAAACAACTAACTTATCTATTGTATTTTTGTTGCTAAATATCACAAATTATGAAGGTATATAATAAAACAAAAATCTATAATTGGAAAAGTCTATGTTTTTTCTGAACAAGAAAGGGTTGAGGTGCATCTTTTTTGGTGTCCATGTCTCTTATGTTGATACAACTGTAGATATATTTATGAATAATATTTTTTCTTGATAATCCAGATTACCGACGGTCCAGATTTTTTATGTTTGAATTATCGATTCTCTACTGTACTTTTATGCATGCATTTCAGCATGCCCTACTCACAGTTGTAACAGTGAGTCATAGCAAAGACGAGCACTCTACGTAAAAATACATCAAGGGGCTATACCTAGTTCTACTTTTGAGTAGATATTATGATCACAGGAATTCCAACTTATAAGAGAAATATTGCGATATTTAAAGATTATTTTTTAATCTACACTTTGGTTTATTTTTTATGTGTGGGGGATATATTTTGCATATTTGTTAAGACAAACAAAAAGTAGGCATAAAGTATCACAAAATTTTAAAAATCAACCTTAATACATTTAGAAAAATCAAATTTAGGCCTGAATTTCTTCCAAAATAAAATTTCGAATCAAAATGACTTAGCACTGACCGGCGGAAATTTGTGAAAGCACTAAATCATAATTGCATTAACAAGTAAGATTCTTACCGATTGGCTGGAAACATTTTATAATTGAGCAATGTTATCATTTGACGTGTGACGACTAATCATTAACCAATAAATGATATGACACTTGTATTTCCATTCATTTATTTAGAGATATTTTCAAAATACATCTATCATAATATTTTAAGAATTTGTAGAAAACAACAAGCAGCATCAATTCTTATGTTCAATCTATATTTTAAAAACCGGGAGAAGTTGTGTTTATGTTGTCATCTCTGTGATCGTAATATATTTGGGCTGGGCCAACCAACTAATTTACTGATTCTAGTTATTTGTTGCAGACCTGGCCAATCACTGATGTCGATGTGATTTTAAACGATTCAAAGATGATATAGAAGCTTTGGTGCTAAAAAGAACTAAATAATCTACTGTCGATTCGGACTCTTTTCCACTTATTTTAGTATTGTAGGTTTGATTATACGAGTTTAAATGAAAACTTTATAGAGCTCATTAGGAAATAATTAACTTTATCATTGGTCCTATCACATTTTAAAGACAGTTTCAGTTTAATTGACTCAACTTTTCTTAAAATTGACTGCCTCCAAGCAATGAAGAGTTCCTCGTTACGAATCTAAAGGTTCCGGGTTCAATCTCCAGAGCTTCCAGATTTCTCTTTGAAGCAGTGGGTCTTGAACACATTGACAAAATTGAGAATATACTTAAACAGAAACAAAGTAGCGGCTAGAGTCTATAAAACTGATATTGATGACAGGAGGGCTTGCTGTGCTGACCACATGACACCGTCTATCCACAAATGTTGGTACTATATTCAACATGTGGCAATCTCTCGGTCGATACTGCTCAATAGCAGGTTGAAACAATATTTTTACTATTCCTCATAATTAAGTTTGTTATAGTTTTATATAGGAATTTTTTAAGAGTGTGCAAAGTCCCCTTTTTAATTCGAAGAAAACTCAAATTGAAAATATTAAATATTCTCAAAGCCGAATCGAGGTTCAATTATGTTTTGTTAGTTCTATTATGATCGAAAAAATATTAAAATTGTGTTTATTTATATATAACTTTATGCACTAACATTCAATGGACCTGTTTTTTTAATATTTTATTTTAAGCTGATGAATTTAGTTATTATAACACCTTACAAGTCGATTAATTCAGATCGTTTCCATGTGAATATTTATTTTTAATGTAGGACTAACATACAATAGTCAGAAAGCGTTCATTTGACCGTGAACTAAGTATTTTAACTCTAAATATTTTTATTTGTTAAGCTTCATAATATTGTTGAAGCTATAATTTTTTTTCAAAGTGAAGATAAAGCTAACATTTGTTTCACAGCACCTAAAATTTTATTTTGAAACTATGACTAGCCAGCCCTTACAGGCAGATATATATGTTTTAGAATAAAAACCGAATACAAAATTTTTGTTCATTTAATGCCACTTAAGTCTGAAATAATGAATAAATTTAAGTATTAAATTAAAAAGATAAGTCCTGAATCCATGATGTAGTTTTAAAACCTGTGATAGTTCTTTAGTTATAACTTCCCTTGTATCTTTCCAAAGTTTTTGCTTCCCTTTAATCTTCCCCAGTTTTAACTTCTCTTGAATCTTCCAAAGTTTTTGCTTCCCTTTAATCTTCCGCAGTTTTAACTTCCCTTTAATCTTCCCCAGTTTTAACTTCCCTTGAACTTTCCTCAGTTTTAACTTCTCTTGAATCTTCCACAGTTTTAACTTCTCTTGAATCTTCCAACAGTTTTAACTTCTCTTAAATCTTCCACAGTTTTAGCTTCTCTTGAATCTTCCACAGTTTCAACTTATCTTGAATCTTCCCTGATATTAGCTTCCCTTGAATCTTCACCAGTTTTAACTTCCCTTGAATCTTCCCCAATATTAACTTCCCTTGAACTTTCCTCAGTTTTAGCTTCCCTTGAATCTTTCTCTCTTGATTCAGACGTCTTGTTTGCTACTTGACCTTGATATTAACCTTGTCAAGTTAATTCTATTCTATTGAGAAGAGAAGGTGTGTACTTGGCATACGCTAGCAGCCACACCTATTCTAGCAAGAGAATAAAGGACATGGCTGTTTTCCGAGAGTTTAACAATGATGAATCACCAGTAACCGACATGACCAGATCGTTAATAAAAAGATAGGTTCTAAGAATCGATAAGATAAATGTCGATCATAGGCTTATTGATAATATCGTTAACGACAGATTACTAACAATCAGCCCCGCCCTATAAACCAATGTAAAGAGATTGAGACTTGATTTTATTGGCTGCCAAATTAGCATGCATGCAGTCTTATATCTTACGTTCATCACAACATAAAACTGAATCTGATTACCTCGGGTTCTTCCTTTATAAATGGTAAATCGCAGACCGACTCTCGCTGGTAGAGATCTAGTTCTTCAGAATTGACAGAAACATCCACGTACTCGGGAGAATTCCCCTCCATCTGAGAAATAAAAATAAATATGGTTGGTTCAAGAGCATTGTTAGCTATGTAAACATCAGCATGAAAAACATAATAGTTTGTAGAAATATCTTTTTTATGGTTTATTTTATTGCCGTGTTCATCTTAGGAGAGAGAGTTTGGTTTTTGACTATTTCGCCTTAAGTGTGGGTTGAAATAAAATGTACAACCACCGATAAACAGGAAATATTTAAAGTCTCGAAGGATTTTGGTAAAAATTAGTAACCAAATGTTAGAATAAAAGCCAAATTAACTCAATTTTTACTAATTGAATGATTATTAGTTTTACCAGAATGTAAAAAAAAAAAACCACATTGATTTTATAATTTCACTTGGTTGTAATTTAGTGGAACGAAAAAGGAAGATGGAGGCATTCTACTATACTGACTCCCAAGCAGGTTTGGAACAGTATATATCCCACTTACGCTCCAAAAATAATTTTTTGACAAGGCTCAATGTCAATAGTGGTTAATCGCTCCTTAGTAGCGCAGTTAAGTTTAACAGTTCTTGGCTTTTCTATGAACTCTCTCAAGTCTTTATCTTAGAACCCCATTTTATTTCCCATTTGGGTCGTACGGATATGAACTAATAGACGAGTTTTTGCGATTGACTTGGTTACGTCCTGGTATCGAGTATTATTGACCAATTGGTTCTGAACAAGTTGAAGTGCGAAAATTATTTTGAAATTTTTTCCTTAAACAAAAATGGTGGTTGGTGTGTGGAGTAGGTGAATTTATATAATACTACTACATGTATTGAAAATCGATGTAAAATAAGCTATTTAATTTTATTATTATTTAGCTTGGTGTTTATTTTGACAAATTCCTATTATTTGCACAACATGTCACGCTAAACATATCTTCCCAGAAATAACCTTAAGAAAACATCAGATACGTATGTAATATTAATTAGTCCTAGATCATATACTCTCTTTTATCCATAACCAAACAGTTTTTAGGTACTTTCTTACTGTCATGTCTTTCTAGCTATTAATTGCTGTCCATTTTAATTTACAAAAAATTTAAATCCATTGATTATAAAGTTATATTCGTTTAGACCTACATAAGGAGTGATGCTGTTTTGAAATTGTCGCACAAATTCTCGGCTCTTTGGTCGTAGCCACACTGTTTAGTTAACAAACTGAGCTCTGGTATCGTCTCGGCCATAAACATTTCGTTAACATCAAAATCAGGTCAACTGTGGAAACGGTGTGGTATTATTATTATTATTTAGCACCGCGTCTTACTACCCATTTGGGTTATAAGCTTAAGTATTAATTACGCTAATGGATTAGGAATTGGGAAGGTTGAATTTAGAGGAAGTGAACCCGCATTTGTGTGGAGGGAGAGTGGAAAACCATTTAGGAAAAACCACCCTCAGTTCACCTGACCGAGATTCGAACCTCGATCTCCCCGTCCTCGGTGGTCTGGCTCAACACGACTAACGCGTTAGCCAACTACGCCATCGAGGCGGGTTGTGTTGTAGTAAACATTGATATCATGTCAAATAAGAAAACTCGCCTAGTTGCGCTAATGGGCTAAGAATGAGGAGGGTTTAAAAAATAAGCCTCAATACACCCGAACCCGCCTTAGTGGTGTAGTTAGCTAGCGTGCATGTTTAGTGTTGAGCTAGACAGCCAAGAACATGAGATTGAGGTTCGAATCTTGGCCGGGTGAACCGGAGGTGGTTTTCCCTAAATGGTTTTCCACTCTCCCTCCACGCAAATGCGGCTTTCCTTCTTTTAAATTTAACCTTCCCAGTTCCTAATCCATAAGAGTAATTAGTACTATAGCGTAAAGCCCGAACGGGTAGTAAGACGCGATGCAAAATAAAAATACACCCGTATAAGTTTTGAGCCCCAATCTCCTGTCATCTATTGGCTTATCTAGCGCGAGAATGGCGCCTCAGGGCTTCGACCATGCGACCACTGAAGCGAATGAACATTTTTAATACAGGTTGTAAAGCCAAGCTATATTTTAAAATTCCCTGACTTTTCCAGGTTTTCTAGAGCCAATTTTAAACTTTCCTAGTCACTACAGATCGAACACGTAACTGCACGGCTTTTATTGGAAGGTATGTTTGTGTAAACATTTTATGTTGTAAGTGGATAATAATATAACAAATGTTGCGAGGTTTTTATGATTATTCGAGAGACAAATAAACCAGAGGGGCTGAGCCGAAAGGAGGTGTCAGCATTCCCCAGAAACCTGGCCTTTGGCCTGGTTAAGCTGTAAGTTTTTGGAGTTTATCGGGTCTGATTACTGAAGACTGTATTCTAGGATGTCACGCTGCCTGCCATGAAGCCACGCGAGCTAAGACATCAGTTCATCGGTAACAGTCTCGGGGGCTGCCGCTTAAGCCCACGGAACCAGGTTTGACGACCGTGCAGAGGACCGCCTAGCAGCCAGACAAGCCATTAGGTAAACCTCATAACACCTCTTTCAGTCACTCGCTACTGTATATTCTCTAAATTATTAAGTTTAGCTCTAGTTTTATTATCACATTTGTAATATCATAGTAGTATTAATAAACATTCTAAAAACAAAGTCTAGTGTCAATCCATGAATTCACACCTTCACCTTCCTCTTATCCTGGGCCAAGGACATCCTGACAGATTCCAGGCCCACACATTTAAGATACACAAAGGGGGTGGTGACAAACAATAGTTTTTTAAGATCACCATTTGTTAGTTTTTTTAAGATTACAGTTTAATGCAATAATACATTTACACACACATGATGAAATTATGTAGCTCCATGAATGTGTTTAAAGGTTTCAACCTAAAGAGATGGACTATTGATGATTATCTCACACTAATACAGCATAAAAAATTGTTATGAGAAACATTCTGTTTTTAGTTTCTTCTCCCTATGGTGTGATAAATTCTCCCGCATGCGCATAGCCACGACTAAACTTTGTATAAATATGGCAGTGCCGTCGAGGTGTGGCAGACCACTTGGTAATCACTTGTTGAATTTGAGAATTGAGATTGGCATGTTTAATAGGGACAGCTGGGTTAAAATAGATTCCTAGTGTGTATTGATTGGAGAAAAAAAATACGTTAATTTTACTATTTTTAATAAAAGTTGCATATTTTATTAGTGAAAATATGAAAATTCCCTGTTAATAATCACCTCAATCTCTTGTTTGATCCAAGATATCGCAGGAGAAGATACTGCCTCGTAACTGTCAGGTATTTCTGATTTGACCGTCAAGTTTGCATTTTCTTGTGGATTCAGCACCATCTGAGAATTGGAAACATAAACCTTTCTATTATTTGGATTGAAACATGACTCATGGACGTATAATCTAACACATGACCTTTGGCTTAGTCCGCCAATGCTCTAACCACCTAACTATCCAGGAGTTGTCCCGTGCCCAGGGTCATTCTTCCCAAATTATTATAAGACAGAGTCCATGGTGGGAATGCAGTTATTTTCAATTACATATGAGTGATCAATTAAAATCACTAGCTATCAGATATCACATCCATCTTTGACTCTGGAGAGCTTTATGGTACCAGTAGTATAATGACAACTGTACGGATTCGCATATCAAGATCGATTAAATAGCCAAGTTATTATAGTTTATAAGTATGTTTATTGCCGTTTGCGAATATATTTTCTGAGTTAAAAAAATATAATAGCTTGTCTATTTCATCCGTCATGATATGCAAATTTGTAAGGATGTTCTTGTACTATTTGGCAATATTTAGTTCTCCCGAGGAAAAGGTGGTTGCGTTACCTGATGGCTCGCAATATTAATCGACCGTTCATATGTAGTCGACAATAAATGTACATCCATCACAGACTCTGTACAGTAATAATTCATGGGCACCGAACGACTTCTGTATGGCTCAGTGCTAAGAGCAATGGCGTACTAAGCCAAAGGATGGGATTCAATCCCAATATCAATTTTAAATTTAAATAATATATTTAGATACAGTTATAAACCTTAACTTAAAACTATATTTTTATTTAATTATTTATTTAGTGTCTTACTACCCATTTATAGAGGGTCTCTCTACCTTCAGACCTCGGGGAGGGGTGTAAAAGGGACAACAGAAATCACATTTTAATTTTGAGAATAGAGATTAGTATTCACAAAAGGGTCATTGGGGATAATAGAAATGTACGTGGAGAAGGCCTAGTATTAATGGTAAGATTTTTTTTTTTACTAAATCGTAAATTAAAGTTGCATTTTTTAAATGAATAAGTGAAAATTTCAGAAATTCGATGAAATTTTCTGACTTTTGCTTAAACAAGTAAATTTCCTGGCACTCCTCCCTTTCTTGGATTGCTTGATATCCTGTACTAGTGAAGACTAATGGAAGTTTAAAAATAACTAAACTCCTGGTGACAAATGAGATTACCGACTTATTCCCTGATTTACCTTGATCATTTCCTAAAATTACCCAACTAAAAAGTATGTTACACCCTTCTCCCTCCCCCCCACATTTTTTATGATTTTTTTATGAATAGTAATAAGTTTTAAAATTCAAATACTAAACATGTTTTTTTTATTTGTATTAACATAGTCTACTAGGAATTAGAGAACATACTACGCAGATAAAATAAAAGTTTGGATTACATTATAATTTACTGTTCTAATGGTTATTCTATTTCATATTTTGAGTAAAACAACATTTTTGTACTATTTTTTTTTTTTTGTAACTGACCAAATTCCAGACTTATTCCAGTTTTTTCCTGACCACTTGAAATTCCCGGCTAATTCCACTTTTCCCGAATTTACCGTATAGTAAAAACACTGTAAGCTTTAGTAGCCTCTGGCTGCCTGTATCTAGAAATACCAAGTTCGATTCCCAACTGGTACCAGGGGATTTTTATTTAAAAGGCTAACCAGAGTTTGGTTTATTAATTATAATTAGTCTTAAGTTGTGTTAAAGTCTTGATTGTCTCCTCCACACCCTCATACTCGCTATCTCCCTCTCCTCATATCAGTACATGGAAAGGATGTACTATTAGTACATTCAGGCATCTCCTTGCCATTGTTACATTAGTACAGACTAATCTTTCAACAAACTCAGCTACAGATTGATGTTGCCCAGGCAAGTCTTTTTTTGTTATTTGGTTTTCTTTTTTTGATTTTTCTTTCTTGTTGTTTTTCTATATTTTTATTGTTTGCTTTTGCTGTGTTTTATGTTTTTGTTATTGTCTCGCTTTGACAAAATTAACCTTTAATACAAAGGATATCTGAATCAATGGTTATGTGTATTAAGCACTTAGCTTCGTCTAATCTGTTTTGCAAGTGATGCGGTCACGGTTCAAATACCGCTCGGGTGTATTTATGGTAGGTAGCCTATTCCTAAATTGTTTCTTGTGCCAATAATCACATCACAAGAATGTGGCTGCATTTCCTCAAAAATGTATCTTCATAATCCCTAGCCAATGATTGTAATTAAATGCAACCACCTTGAAAAGAAAGACATGGTCGAATCACATATTCCCATATATATGCATACAATTAAATATAATATTCTTTTTGGATTAAAAAGACATGAAATATTTATCTTTCTTACCTCCGGTTCTATTTTAATCTCGTCTTTGATCGAAACATCACGACTTAGTTCTTTTTCATTGCTCTCACTTTCCGAGAAGTGCGAGCTGTCCTCCATATTGCCTGTTTCCGTGATCACGCGGCTGCAACTCTATACCTATGGACATTCGAAATAGGTCGAGTTAATTACATCATTCAGTTTTTTTTTTTTTAACTTTTTGGGTGTGACCTTTACAGCTTTAAGGAAAGTAGAAACTTCGATGTATGTTGGAGGAGAGACTAGTACAGAAGAAAGGGGGAGAAAAATGAAATAAAGAGGGAAAGGAAGATTACACAATTATACCATCATATATAATCTTCACTCAACAATTCAAAATAGTACATTTTCAATTATCTTGCATTAGTTGATCGTACCCGAATAGAGGGAGAGCTCTTCGAACTTTTACCAGCAGATCAAACCTCTACCCTCGTCAGGAATCCGCAGTGGGTTTAAGTGCAGGTCAACGATAGCACACATTAATAGAGAGGATTCCATGGTTGAATAAAGTCATGACGACTTCAGCAGGTGGACAGACAGGGGGACAAATTAACAAGTCCTAAAAGAATGGGTGTGAAAAGAATCATTCTGGATGTTATTCCTCGGTTCAAAGCAAGCAGGATCGAACACATCCTTAGACATCCTGCACGACGTCATAGAAGAAAGGTTTGAGGGAAAGAGGAGCTTAGGAAGGAGGAGGAATAGGACAGGGCGCATTTGCGGTCTAAGTTCACAGAAAAAATTAATTGACCTGTTGTGAGACAGAACACCTAATAATAAATAATTAATCATCGTTCACCAAAAATATGTTATTGTACACTTAAATATACTTGACCTAGATGTACTTGAGGTTTCCAGTTGTGATCAACGGAACGAAAAATCAAATATGGCCAAAAGTTTTTTTCATTCATTTAGGTGAGTTTTATTGTTGTTGTTACTGCTGTTGTTATTATTGTTGTTATTGTTGTTATTAGTTGTTATTATTGTTGTTATTATTGTTATTATTGTTATTATTGTTGTTATTATTGTTATTATTGTTGTTATTATTGTTGTTATTATTGTTGTTGTTAATGTTGTTGGTGTTTATGTTTATGCTTGTGTTAATGTTTATGTTTGTGTTAATGTTAATGGTTTTGTTGTTATTATTATAGCTGTTGTTATTGTTATTGTTGCTGTTATTATTATTAGCACCGCGTCTTACTACCTGTTCGGGTTGTATGCACTCACGCAAATGTCTAATGTTAGGGTTATTGTGAGATGAAATGGAGAACCTACAGTTTAACGTGGAATCCGAACCACGGTGGAGTCCTGGCATTCCACACATTCACAAGTTGTGATTAATACATGTCTTGTCAGAGGTGAAAGAAGGGGTTTGGTAATCGGATAAATCTGTGCCGGGACCGAGGAATGAACCCCGGACCCCCAGCACAAAAGTCCGACACCTTGCCCCGATACCGCCAGGTCACTAGCTGTCTTAGAGAAAATGATTTTTTTTTTAATTTGCCACAAAGCATTATTAATTACACAAGCCATAAAAAAAATCAGCCATCCATATTATATTACTTGACTATTTACATGACAATCTAAACAATATTTTACTGACTTACCCATTTCACAAGGTATCGTGAGACGCAAATGTCAAGGCATAAAGCAACCATGCCTACAAGATCTCGATTTTTTTTTGTGGCAAATTCAAATCTTGCAAATGAGAATTTATTTCTCTATTCCCTTTAAACGCAATACGGATCGTAGATCTTTTAGAGAATTGGCACTAATAAAACTTTCACAGATAACTTTATTTAACTTTCTTACATAAACCCAATGAGTAGCTAAGCAACAAAAATAAAAATTGAAAGCTAAAGCTACAGAATTGCCAACTTAAAAAAAAACCTAATACATTAAAACATCTATTATATTTAATCATAGATAATTTTGTAAAAATAGTTTGTGTTAATAGTAAAAATATAATCAACTAAAATTAACCCAACCCTCCAAGTATATTAAAATTTAATTACAATGAAATTTTGGATGGACTAATAAATTTAGAGACCAGCCTAGTTAGTTGTGTGTCAACTTGTAATTTGCGTCTATGTGTATTTTGACAAGTAGTACCTTAATGAAGAGGACGTAAATTTAATAGAGCTATAATTAAATAAAACTAATCTTTAACAAGTTTATAGTAAAAAAAAAATCAACAAAGCTTGCTCTCTCATTATTTTCACCACCATCGAGGCACCATTTTTGCATCTCTCTTCTCGTGGTGCACCTTTTATTATCTTATTTGTCCCTGAATGTGTGACTGGGAGTGACTTGTTAGAGGTCAGGGTGGTAATCCTGGAGCTGTCATGGTCAACGTCGGTCTTGATACTTCAATGAGTAAATTTGAGAATTTATTTTTAGTATCACGTTTTACTACTCGTTTGGGTTTATACACTTATGTACTAATTACACTAATGGATTAGGAACTGGGAAGGTTGAATTTAGAGGAAGTGATCTCGCTTTATTGTGGAGGGAGAGTGGGAAAACATTTAGAAAAAAACCGCCCCAGTTCAACCAACGTAAGATTTGAACCTCGATCTCCCCGTCCTCGGCAGTCTTGCTCAACATGAAACTAGCGCGATAGCCAACTTCACCACCGAGGCGGGTCTTGAGTAGATTTAAGATGATTGATACTTTACTGAACAACATAACATTGAACGAGTACAACTTCACTAATGAACAACAAGCAGGCTCCGAGATGGGTCACAGTGTATCAAGACCCAGCGCGCTAACAAGTACCTTCTGCTTGAGTGAACGTCTCAGTCAGACTTCTCCTTAAAACTTATCAACTCACACACTGCCAGTCAGTACCGCTACGGTAACGCTCTCGCTTGGTTGATTCTCGCATCAAGAGTGAACGTCGTTATTTCATAAAGTGGGTTATGTGATACTAAAATTCTGCCTCAGTGGAGTAGTTGGCTAACGTGTTAGTTTCATGTTTAGTTAGACTGACAAGGACAGTGAGATTGGGGTTTTAATCTTGGTCAGGCGAACTAGGGGTGGTTTTTCCTAAATGGTTTTCCACTCTCCCTCCACACAAATGTGGGTTCACTTCCTTTAAATTCAACCTTTCCTAACCCATTACCGTAATTAGTACTTAAGTGTATAACCCTAATGGGTGGTAAGATGTGAAACTAAAATACATTAATAAATAAATATGATACTAAGAGAGGGATTAAAGATTAAATACTTCTTAAACTCCATTTTAAAACCCGGATATAGATTATTTCAGAGAGTGTTAATAATATCTAAGGCTAGATGGACTTGACATGTATTTTCAACTGTTAATAGCCTTTTTAAAATCATTATCCTTCTTGTAAAGTACAGTTTTGAATACATTACTTTTCAAGTAGTAATAATATACACAGAATGTGTATGAAAGTTTAGAAACAATACAATGCTACAATGCAACCCTCACATGTGTTTAGCGTTCGTAGTTTAGGGCAGACAATACCACCTAAAAACATTCGAAATATCGATAAAGAAAAGTGTTAGACTTGCATTTTCAACGTCTTCGATATTCGAAAGTTATCTATATGTATGGTTGTTGACGTAAAAAAAAAAAGTTTTTCCAATGTTATAGTTAAATTATAAGATCTGTGTCTGTACTTGACACTTTAATGTACACCACCCTCCCCCCATGTAACACAATGTAGACATTAGGGTCGCCATTTCCTCCATCCACAAATTATTTGTGGTTTATGAATGACCCCCTATTGCGTATTAAAATATTTGTTCCATGTTGTGACATTCTTTTGATTATTTAAGTTCTATATTTCTTCAATCTCCTAAGAATAAGGTGAGTTTCCTTAAATTTTCCAAGCACTATAGAATTATTTTACAATATTGATTTTGTTACCGTTAGAAATGGGTTTTTGTTGTTATTCTGAAAACACCTGGACACGGGAATCAAACCCGGGACCTTTGGCTTAGTACGCCAATGCTCTAACCATTGAGCTATCCAGGATTCGTCCCGTGCCCAGGGTCATTTTTCACTCATACTTTAATGCAGAGCCTATGATGGACGTGCGGAAATCATCGGCTACAAGTGTGTGAT
Organism: Timema bartmani; assembly: GCA_902151455.1. Taxonomy (NCBI): domain Eukaryota; kingdom Metazoa; phylum Arthropoda; class Insecta; order Phasmatodea; family Timematidae; genus Timema; species Timema bartmani. The sequence goes on from CABFWB010002190.1 coordinate 55,541, forward strand.
TTTATTAATGTAACGAGCTATCCTGTATAGCTCAGTGGTTAGAGCATTAGCGTACAAATCCAAAGGTCCCCGGTTCGATTCCCGTGTCCAGGTGTCATTTTTCAATTTTCAGAATATGATATCTAGATGGAGTAATTCTCACTAAAAGCATACCACCCCCAGTTAACCCGACCGAGATTCTTTGAATAATTAATTTTTGTTGTTATGTTTAATGTTGTTAAATAGGCCACAGACAAATAATATACCCAGACACTCAACCTCCAAGTTAAAAAAGGTTGCGCTCCTTTTGCCAGCTTGAGTCCTTCACCGCTAGGATCACTGCGGTCAGTCCTATCATCACCCAGCAGTGACACTAGCGAAGCCCAGTGTTGAAGGACTCAAGCTGGCGAAAGAAGCGCTGCGAAACCCCCGTCGTATCGCCGCTTCTATTTGATAGAAGGAGTGACGCTTACAGTAACAAAGAAATACAAAAGGATAGGTTGCACAAAACATCAGAGATATATACAAGTTTAACAAATTATTTTATTATTGTGAAGACAAGGCGGATATTTTACAAGTTCTAAGATGTGATAATATAGAAAACCTTCTATTGTAAATTGTCATTAGGAAATTATTTGATTAGCCAGTGACATTGTTGTCCCAAACGGGAATGTTTGGTGTGAATCACCTTCACTTGACTTACAACCATAACAATTATGGTTGGGTCTTAATTAGAAAGAGGTATAACTCGTTTAAGAAGAAAAAGCGCACATTCTAGAACGATAGAGCGCCAGCCAGGATACTACGATAATATAATTTGGGGTGGAAACAATTAAGTTGAATTAATTTAATTTAATTTTAGCACCGCGTCTTACTACCCGTTCGGGTTATACACTTAAGTACTAATTACTCTAATGGATTAGGAATTGGGAAGGTTAAATTTAGAGGAAGTGAACCCGCATTTGCATGGAGTGAGAGTGGAAAACCATTTAGGAAAAACCACCCCTAGTTCACCCGACCGAGATTAGAACCTCGATCTCCCCGTCCTCGGCAGTCGAGCTCAACACGACTAGCGCGTTAGCCAACTACGCCACAGAGGTGGGTATTTAAGTTGAGATTATGCAACAAAACACAACACTATTCCACCCTTATGGCTACAAGACTTTAACCTGACGAGCATGGACGAGAAAGGTAGTTAAACAATATCTAAAACTAGAAAGTCCTAGTTTAAGGAGTTACAGAGACGGTAGTTAAACGAGCTAGCTAGCGTGAGTTAACTACATAGAGAGTTACAAGACATAAAGGTCAAGTTCCTAGCTCAGGAACTATAAGTTTACAAATAGTTAAAGGAGAGCTACCAGGAATTTAGGCTCTAGAGGTACTATAGCTAGCTTATTCCTCAGTAGTACTGCCTGGTCATCCATTAGTATAGTTAATTCACGACAAAAGTCTGAAGACAGACTATAACAATAGCAAACAGTTAAAACATTAACAGACCCAAGAAACGCATGAAGGGGGCCGGACAAAATAAACAACACAACGTGGGCCACCACTATGGAATAGATGCATACCCACGAGTCGAGTACGGTATTAAGGCACAACAATAGGCAAACTACAGATTGTTATCAGTCAAAGACTTGACTGGGTCATGGAACAACGCCATGGATTAACCTGATCTTCACTTTTACCCAATCTAAAAGGTTACACCATCTGGAACATGGTCCCACGGTATAGGGCGTCGGGTAATCACCCAGATATTTACGACTGGTGATGCGGACATTGCAAAACAGTTCACAATATCTAACCTTTAAGACTACATCATGTAAACATAACGAAACAGTTCACAATATCTAACCTTTAAGACTACATCATGTAAACATAACGAAACAGTTCACAAACTCTTATCAAAGAGGGTTGGCTTTAAAACTATGTTATATGGACATAGTGAAAATGATATAAAATGTACTAACTTTTAAACTATTATTATTATTATTATTAGCACCGCGTCTTACTACCCGTTTGAGTTGTACGCAAACTTTTAAACTAAAGAATTAAATTATAACAGATATTACACTATCTGTGGCGAGGTGGTGAGGCCGACGCATCAATCATTGCGACCACCACTTGAATGCCGACCAGTTCTTGAAGTCTCCTTGGATGCTCGTACGATAAGGTTAGAAATGAATACAAAAATGAAGCGAAAGGCGAGGGTTTATGTATGAAATTAAAATTATGTGTCATAAGAGGAGAACAAAAAATGTTGGGGTGGGCTTCTAGAACAATTTCAGAGACTCTAGTAGAACTTGAGTTGGCCACCGTCTACAGCGACACAAAGCGAGCCATCGTTTCAGTCAAGTATAGCTAGTGCGCCTCCGGTTCAAGTTGGGCGCCAAATTGGGCAGGATTCTCGTAAGCTGGGCCGTGATCAACAACATGATTTCACAGTGAGTTAATAATGTGGTGATACATTTAATTTGGATTCATTAATTCTTGTATGTATTGACATGATCATGAACTAGGTGTTAATGCTAATAGATCTTTAACACGGTACAAGGTTGAAAGTCTGTTTCTTACTTGTCTGTGGGCATAGGCCTGTATAAGATTTTTTTTTAATATCACTACCATACAACCTAGGCCCTATAAGTTTTAGGAAAACCGTTTATATAATTTCGCCCTCAGCGCTCGCTGTACCAAAAAAATATAAGCCAAACAAATTTCCATTTTACGAAGTTTATTTAATTAGCCGTCCATTCCTATTTAAAAGTCAATATTGTTCGAAATAAGTTAAAAGTTACCTGCATTTATTTCTCATTCCTGCAGCTTTATTCTTATTGATATATTTTTCCAAATTCAATGATAATATTTATATATTATTATCAGAAATGTATCCAATCATATAAAAGAATAGTAGATTTGTACAATAACGGATTTAACTCTGAGAATAATCAAGAGAATTTCCTAAATTTATTAGTCAGCGACTATTAAAATGGCAACAATCTACGAGTGTTGCCAGATCATATTACCAAGATCTCCCGCTAGATGGTCAGAACAGTAGATTCTCTAAAGTAAATAGATTGACAAGTCAAAAATTTAAAGCTAATTTTTTGCACGTTAGTTAGTGAGAGAGAAGGAATGTTTAAGGTATATCTTTCTCTCTCTTACACACAAAGGTCATACTGATAGTTTTATATAATTCACTACTGTTTTATAAGTATTTATAAATTATATTAGTTTGTTCTATATTAAGAAATAAATTTGTATCTTAAAGATTTTAATAATAATTAATTAATTTCATGTGTCACTTACTTTACTTACTTTATGACGTTAGGAATTTAAAAGTTCTAAGTTTAGATATCCAAAGGTTTCTTCCCGTTGGGGTTTCCATTCTTTACCCTTAACATGGTACTAGATTATTCTAGCAATCGCTTGTGAGGAATACAGGGTAATAAACTAATACTTATGTTGATATTATTATTAACACCGCGTCTTACTACTCATTCGTGCACTTAAGCTAATGTACAATGGTAGGGTGATTGCGAGATAAAATGTAGGACCTACAGATTAACGTGGGATCCTAGCCACGGTGGAGGCCTGATATTCCACATTCACATGTTGTGATTAATACACGTCTTGTCAGAGGTGAAGGGAGGGTTTGGCAATCAGATAGAAATAGTATTTAAATTATCGTCCTAAATCTGTGTTCTCTGTCTTACCGTATTATATACGGACCTAGACCCCTAATTTTGAAACGTGCGAGTAGCGATTCGCTAGCGTATTTCTCTCATCTCGAAAAGTTCGAATGATGACAATTATAAATATTGTGCACCAAAACCATAATTATCGCTCGCAAAAGTGTTTCTCACAAATTTGAGATGTTTGACCATTTGCTCATGCGCAGTTGAGATGTGTAATGATATACTTCCTGTTGTTTTGTAATAATAAGGTGTGTTATTTATGAAAATAAAACTGAAGTAGGTACTTGTAAATGGTTAAAGCGTATTAATAAATATGTTAAATCACCAACATATAAACAGGTTTATCTGGATGAACATATGCAGGGCACAAGAAATCAAATTGAAACGTTTCACGCAATTCAATGTGATATGCTGGAATGTAGTTAAGTAAATTGGGAGTGTATCCAAATAGTGTTTTTTTATGATTTAGAATTTTTTCAAAATATTTGTGTTTTTTTTAGATTATACAGTAGAGTCTTAATAAACTGACCAAAACGGAACCGACAGAAGGTCGGATTACAGAAATGTCAAATAATACGAAAACAGGTGAACGATAAGTGGTAATGGCAAAGAAACAAATCCAAATTACTGTAAATTAAAGTATAGAATAAGGTTTGTTAGTAATTATTCTACAGTACAAATACAGTATTGTAATGCAATAAATTACAGAACTTTTATGTTATGCAAACAAAACTTTGGATCTAAAATTACTGTAGGGAGTACCTGTAATTAAATACAACTTTTTTTCTCCAGTCCTGTACATGTATTCAAAATGGCAGACAAAGTAGCAATGGGAATAGAAATAATATTATGAGTGTGCGCGCAGCAAAGCAGTGTGTGACTCACTCACTAACAAAGAAACTATGGTAGTGGGAAAATAATATGCATGTGCCTATTGTACAATAACGTAAATTGTATGTCATGAGGATATGTCGGATTATCGAGACTCGAAATACTGTAAATAGAAACTTACTTATGTTGTTGTGCGTATCAATGTTTAAAAAAAATACATTGTCTAATAATGTAACACATAATGAAAAATAAATAATCCCTTCCTTGGTTCATACTCAAAACAATTAATCTTTCATGTGTAAATAAATTTCAATTATAATAATTGTTAGGCCTGTAGATATCATAAACTATTCCTTTTTTTTTAATTACTAAATGCCAATGGTAGTGTATATTATCAAATTTTGTTGCCATTTTAGTGTGCAGGATCATGAGTAATGTGAAAAGCATCACGAATAAGTTAAGTTACAAGTCATTGTAGATATTTGAATTCCAAAAGGTTTTTTTAAGAAATTGTTGGCGAGTTTTGTTTTAATGTAATATTGTTTTCTTATAAGTTTTCAATATTTATAAATGTTATTATTATTATTCGATTCGGTGTCCTCTTGTATTTAAGAAAATTAACAAATACAATCGAAATATTGTACCATAGAAAAGAAACAGATCTTAATGCTGGGATCATGATCAACTTAACTTAATGTAACGTTCACTTATTGTAAAAAAAAAACAGTGGGCAATCGCGATTCACCTAACTTAACGTTACAGCTCAAGCCAAACATCAGCATTGGAAAGCAAAGATGTTGATCTGTGATCTGTACTATGTGTTAACAGTGCTAAAGTCTGTTCACCGTAGGAATTGTTTTCTGAAAGGCCTTTTTCCCTACCTGAACTCTATTATATAGTAGGATATTGGTAGGAAAAAAGACCTTTCAAAGAGTAATTCCTACCGTGAATGGAGTTTATATATGTATTGTTTATTTTTGATATATTTAATTACATTGCAATAAAATATTTATCATTCAAACTAATTATATCGAAGTTAAGTTTTTTTGCACTTTCTACTTTTACTATTTTGGTGTTCGTATGTTATACTAGTCATCAATCATGATTTAAAAGTAAAATCTAGCTTGCATAATGCATACACTTTAAACAAATGAAGTAACAATAATTGCGAAAACAGATGAAATACTAAATGGTAGTGTTGCCGTGAATGGCTGGCTAGATCATGTGATACCCTTCACTTAAAGTTTACATAATGTGAAAAGATCTCCCAAAACAACTCTTACTACAAGTAAACGTTAAGTTAACCATTTCGTGATGGTTTCCATTTAAAAACACGAGAACGTTTACGTCAAGTGAAAGTTAAGTTAACTTTAAGCTGATAGTGATCCCGGCATAAAATAGGACTTAAATAGAGTAAACTTACCAATACCAGATTTGTTATTTGTTGCTACAAATTTCAATAGTGATTAGAAGTATGAATTTAATTGTTTTAAGAACTCTTTAATAGAATATAAGTAAACCAAACAGTCATGTTCAAACATGTTATTTCAAGGCAGATTACGGCCGTGTCTGAATAGTCCGTCTAACACAATAACATATTGATCTCTATAAAATAACTAGATGAACATCTGTGGCTGAAATTTTCGAGCTGTCGTCTGCATACTATTATGTAAGAGAGAAGGAAACTTTCGGGTATCTCTTTCTCTCTTACACCCATTCAAGGCAATGTGGCATTTTGACGCCGTTCATTAATTTGACTGAATATATGAGATACATCAATGTGTGAGTAGTTAGTTTAAATAAATATGTTAGTAAAAGCTTTGAAGAGCATATAAAGTTCGAAACTGGTTAGTTTTTTTATTTAAATAAGTTGATGTAGCCTAATATATATGATTTTTTTAAGAAAGCTCGCTTGTAAGGCTTTATCTCGTACTGGAACCCTACCTTATAGTGGTGTTTAATTAGGATAAAAGACCTTCCAGAAGGAAATTTATACTTCTGTTTTAAATGGCCGTTTATCCTACCAAAATATTATATATAGGATAGTATTCTGGTATGAAATAAAGCCTTTCAGATTGGGATTATTAATAAAAGCATGGTTTAGTAGATACCGTACTTCCTAAAAGCCAATAACCTAAATTATTATTTGAACGTAAGACTTCTACACAAAGTGTGTCATTCAAACAAATGTAATAGAGTTTTTAGCTAACTTGTTGCATTATAACTATCAAACTTTCAACAAAATATGGTTTCTGAAAGAAATATACAAGATATGAGCCAACTTTTTTAAAAAAAAAGGTAATATAATAGGTAATTTCTACAAGCCTATAACCTAAGTGATAGTTTGAATGTACCAGTATAGCATCTACACAAAGTTTGTCATTCAAACAAATGTAATCAAGTTTTAAGATACCTTCTTCATTATATTTATCGAACTTTTAATATAATATGGTTTATGAAATCAATATACAAGCTCATAACCAATTTTAAATATAAGTGTAGTCTTGGCAGAATGTAAACATGGATGATAGCTACATATTTAAATATATTAAAGGTTTTATTCGTATTTGTACAGTATTAAACTGAATTGTATATCCTTTAATGCAAATGTTTCTTCAGGAAAATGTGGTATAACACCTCAGTATTTTCAAACAATAACACTTTTATTCATCAGAGACATGTTTTCGCATAAGAACATTGAAGGAAACCGTTAAATCTTTCCCCCCACAATGTAGCAGACAAACTAGAACGTCACGCTTTTGTCCTTGACAATGTGTATGTGTATGTCCATCCAGTTATATTATAGAGATCAATGGTCCAACAGCCCTTAGAAGACATGTGCACTTTAAAGATGCAATGGTGTCGGCTTAAAGGCCGGAAGTGATTTTTTATGGTGAGGTAGGTAATTCAAAGGCTTTTCTTTTATAAAGAGAAATTTTGTATCAAAAATTATATTTTTCAAGTTATTTTAATTTTTTGAGAACTGTCTAGCAATTTTGTAGTAATGAAGTACAGAAGACACCATTTAAATCTACACTTTATTCTGATTCGAGCCTTTCCTCTTACCATATACGTTGATTGATAAGGACGGCTAATGTTTTTATCAGGTCATAATGTGTAAGCTCTCTTTAGGTAGGTAATTCCAAGGCCTTTCTTTTATAAGAAGAAATTTTGTATGAAAAATCGATATTTTTCAAGAAATTTTGAATTTATTGAAGTATCTAGAAATTTTGTAGTATTGAAGTACACTAGTCACCATTTAGATCTACAATTTTATCTAATCGTTTCTTGTGAACAAGTTCCTTCGGAGGGGAAGGTAAAATCCATCAGTCCCGTGTAAATTGTGAAAATGATAAATAATCCAGGACGGAATGTGAAAATATCTTTCCTGAACAAAATTGGTAGGCTCTTTCGATCTCACTCATAGAAATCTTTGAGTGCCGATATAATGTTGGTTCAGAAAGTGTACGTCAAACACCTCAATGTAATCGACACGGCATAAATTGAGGCGTTTGTTTAGCAATTGTTGTGTTCTGGATTGTGAGTGACAAAACGAGTATTGAGAGGCATTTTGATTAGTTAGTAAACAATTGAACATATGTGCTAACAACTTAAACATAGTGTCAGCATTCCTCACGATAAATCAGGCTAGAAACCAGGATAAATATTAGTGCATCCAGCTAACATGGCTGACTACTCACCATCAAGTCTTGGGGTCAATCTGCCCGTTTTTTGGGATGCATGGGAGGGTTATCAGTTACTTATGCTGGAGGGTAGCCATTGTGCCCAAAGTACCGGGGTTCATACTTAACTAGAGGTCAGTCAGGCATTGGTTAAGCGTGCCTTGCTATTCTTCGTTTTTTCACGAGCTCCTAAGTAATTCCATTAAGTGTTTTTCATATCACCCACCTCGGTAGCATGGGTAGCTAACGCGCTAGTTTCGTGTTGAGCTAGACTGTCAAGGAAGGAGAGATCAATATTCGAATCTCGGTCGAGTGATCTGGGGGGGGTCGGGTTTCCTATATGGTCTCCCACTTTCCCTCCACGCAAATGCGGGTTCACTTCCTAAAGGTTCAACCATTCCAATTACTAACTTATTAGCATAATTAGTACTTAGGCGTATAATCAGAAAGGGTAGAAAAACGTAATGCAAAAAAAAATTGTTTTCATATCTTATATTTTTTTATCAACATCACATTTTGTAATAGAGCATGGTAGTACAATAAAAACCATAAAAACCCAAGATGAATGCCAATTAAGAACTCACAGTCATATATCCAGTCAACGCCCTTATACTCGGCCACAACTCATCCCGACAATTTAGGCCCACAAAGGGAGGGAGGTGACACATAATTAAATGAAATAAAACTTGATACCCATGCCAAAATAACCCTTTTCAAACTTAGTAAATCATACCCAAAAATACATAGCAATGTTTGTCTCACATTAATGCAAACAAGTGTTTTTAACAAAGGAAATTTTAGTAAAATAATCTTAGAAACTGACTTATTGATAAACCTCAGTCGTCCTCATGAAAATCTCTTCACAGTTTAATCCAGTTTATAAGACAATACTGGAAGCTCATTCACATTTTCACTTATCATACACCACCATAACATAAATCTTATAAATGGAATTAAAAACATATCAAGTCACTAATGTATTTATGACTTTTATACATTCCCAATGTGTTTAAACTTTTTCATTTCAGTCTATTATGTGTGTATATTTTTTTTTTATAATTTCTAAGAAAAATTAATGAATAGTAAATTTTGGCCTGCCATTTTGCACATTCTTAAACAATGGTTCTCAAACTTTTAAGTCATGTGGAGCTTCTATCCAGAGAACACCTAATTCACGGACTTCTGGGTTTAGGATAAATGATTTAAAAAAATGACATTGATAGCCTTATAGTACATTATAGGGATAAATTAGTCATAATATATTTTTATTGTAAATATAATTATGATATGGATTAAAATAAAAGTAGATATTATATTTGTACAATTTTAGACTTGATACATTTTTTTATGAATAAATGTAAAATGATTTACAATAAAAATGAAAATATAATATGTATTATTTATATACATTTATAATCGCTGATAATGTATGTGAGGTTTGGAACTTTTTGTGGGACTTTAAAATATCAACGAAATCTGCAGCAATTTTAGTAACCATATCCCTAAGTCTCATTCCACACTACTTTTACATTTTTAACACCACAATGAACAGAAAAAGATTACTCGCACAAATAAGTTGTTGGAAAAGGCAACAAATGTCAGTGCTTTTTCTGAAAGTTCTTGATGCTGGCTGACAAGAAAACTAATATAAAAGTGAGTTTCCAAAATCTCCTCCCAAATATGTGGGCACAAGGGGTGTGACTAACCCCCACCCAATTTTAGTTCACACTTTATCCTTGGGCTTTATGTTGGGAAGGCATCTCCAATGTGTTTATTATATATGAGAGCCTTACTCTTTAATATAAAGTTTTATAACAACTAAACAATATTTATAAAGGTATTTCATGGATTTGTTGAAAGATCTCACGAACCCCCATGTACGAGCCTTCTAACCCCACTTCGAAAATCTCTTGATAATCCAACCTTTTAACTTGTATAGCGCCAAATTCTATTCTGAACATTGTTTGATAATAATAATCCCTTCTGTATTGTAAATACAACTCTCGTAGATTATTTCGTACATTCTTCTAAGTCACATCTATTTTCAATAAATATCTTCATGTAATATAATATATAATCCATTCTTAGCATGTTTAGTAGACTATTTGGTAGTGACATTCTTTCGATTACAAACACCAAGTGATACACATAGCCCAGTCCTTATTTATCTTTTTTTAGAATATTCTTCAATAGTACAGTTCTTTCTAAAACTACTACCATGTATTGGAGATAATAAAAATCTCCCAACTTTTTTATCACAATTTTATATATTGCATTTATATCTATCACCACCCTCATGTGTTTTACACAATCCACCTTTCTTAGCTTGATTAGTACATTCTACAACAGTACACTTGTTTGGTTCCTCACCCCCATGTAATATACATAAACTACCTTTAGTTGTCTTTTTAGTACACTCTTTTATAGCGCATTTATATCTGCGACTACCACCATGTCTGGTACATAATCCACCTCTGAGAGCATTTTTAGAACAGTCTTCTATAGTGCATTTATCCCTACCACTACCTCCATGTCTAATACATAACCCAGCTCTGATAGCATAGTTGGTACACTCTTCTATAGTGCATTTATATCTGCTACTACCACCATGCCTGGTACACAGTCTAGCTTTGATAGCATAATTAGTACACTCTTCTATAGTGCATTTATCCCTATAACTACCTCCATGTCTAATACATAATCCACCTCTGATAGCATATTTAGTACAATCTTCTATATTGCAAATATACCGATATCCTTCCCCATGTATAGAACATAATCCAGCTCTGACAGCTTGTTTAGTACATTCTTCTATAGTGCATTTCTTTTTATTAGTACCTCCGTGTGCTGTACATAATCCACCTTTCAGACCTATTTTAGTACAATATTCTATAGAGCACTTCTTTGGATACCAACTCCCATGTTTTAAACATAAGCCACCTCTTATAGCATATTTAGAACACTCTTCTATAATACACTTCTTTCGATGCTTACCCCCATGAGCTATACATAATCCACGGATCTTGGCTACTCTAGTACAATTTTCTATTTTGCAATTCCTGCGATAACTACCCCCATGTGCTGAGCATAATCCAGCTCTTCTGGATAGTTTAGTACACTCTTCTATAGTGCAAATATACCGATAGCCTTCCCCATGTTTTGTACATAATCCACCTCTGATAGCTTGTTTAGTACACTCTTCTATTGTGCATTTCTTTTTAATACCACCTCCGTGTGCAGTACATAATCCACCTTTCAGAGCTATTTTAGGACAATCTTCTGTAGTGCACTTCTTTGGGTGCCAGCCCACATGTTTTAAACATAATCCACCTACCCTGGCTAGATTAGGACACACTTCTACTGCGCACTTATTTCGATGCTTACCGCCGTGTGCGATGCATAATCCACGTATCTTAGCTTGTTTAGTACAATCCTCTTCAATGCACCTCTTCCGAAGCCTACCCCCATGTGATGGACATAATCCACCTTTATAGGCTTTTCTTGAACAATCTTCTACAGTGCACCTTTTCCCAAAGTTATTTGCACGTATTTTAACTTGCCCGCCTTTTCGGGCTCGCTTAGTATGATCTTTTATACTGCATTTTCTTTTATAAGATTTAGTCACAGGTAAGCACTTATTTCCCTTTTTAAGGCCTTGTTTAGAGCCCTTGTTAACTTTCTTTGTTTTATGTTTGTGTACCAGCATCTTCTTCTTGGTGTCCCCATATTGAGACTTCTTGTAATATGATAGCCGTTTAGTTGATTCTTCATAAAGCTGTGACAATAAAGCATCTTGAGTATTTATCTGTAATACAAAAAAAAAATCAATAGTACATAATAAGATAGGAAAGGTCCAATGAAAGAAAATAAATGTTAGATTAAATATTTTGACTTCATTCACATGATTTTAAATGTTTACTTAACAGTAAACGACAACCTTTGATTGTGGGTCATCATCATCATCATCATCAACTGTTTCCAGCCTGTGACCGGGTCAGTTTAATAAAATGCCTCCATCTATCCTACCACCATTCTTCCTCCTTTAATTTCTTCCATTATTCTCCTCTCACTTGAACACTTTCTGTCTCTTTCTTAGCCTCCCCTGCGGTATTTTTTCCCCGCATACTTCATCTCCAACATGTTCTTCAGCATCCTTTATTTTTCCTTTACTATTCCACATGCTCCCTGTACCCCTACTCTTCCCCGGATAACTTTATTCCTAATCCTGTTTCTGCTCTTGACAGCTAACATGCTCCTCACAAACTTCATTCATATGGCCTCCAATTTCCTAGTCTCTCTTACATTCATTGTTTATGTTTTTGCTTCATATGTGACGGTGGGTACAAAGTACGCCCTGTACAATACTTCCTTACACTTAAAGAGCACTTCTCTTCTCCGTATCCTTCCTTTATATTGACAGGGTATTTGTTCTGAAGATGGTGGTGTGTTCCAGTGATAAAAGTAGGAACTACTGATGTAAGAGAGACTAGGAGATATTTAAATTCAAAATGAAAGTGAATCCGAACTATCCCCACATATGAGCAGATATATTTATTATCAGAGATGCCAAACTTTATGAATGCTCATCATTAGACAACATATATAAAGTAAAACACATCCATTCCTAATTTTAAATAATTCAAATGACATGATTATAAGAATACATCCAGTAGGGTTATGCCAAGTCCATTTTTTTTCTATTTGAAGCGAATTCAAAACGAATAAATAAAATATTCTCAAAGCTGAAAGTTCGAATATTTTCTTTTAGTTGTTTTATGTTTGAAAAAAATATTATACTGTGGTTATTTAAATTACTTCATGCACTAAAATTACTTGGAAAATGTTTTATTGTACAATTGTTTGTAATAATATTGTTATTATTAGAACATGCAATTTAATCTCTTTAGATTTATTCCATATAAATAATAATTTGTAATGTACAAAACAGTTCAGAACGGCTATAACTGAACATAAATGGAATATTTTAACTATTATTACTGGCGAGCTTTGAAGCCAGAATTTGACTTGAAGCTAAGTTAAACCTAATGTATGTTTGGAAGCCAAATCAAAGTTTCGTACACCTCTCACATCCAATCTATTTTAATATACAAATACTACTGAAAATGTGTGTAAATGTTGGAATCTCTGTGATCTAGATATATTTGTTTAATTATTCCTGAATAAATATAAAATATATAAGCTTTCCTTGAGTTGCTGAGATTTAACAAGAAATATAGTGTTAATAGCTTATGTTCTCTATAGAATAAAATTAGTTAACTTACCTCTATTTCTTCCTTTATAGTGGATAATTCACAAACAAACTTCTGATCGAGTTCTGGCTTTATAAAAGGTAATTCACTCGTGTGCGCCTGGTCAGGTTCTGGCTTTATAAAAGGTAATTCACACATGTATGTCTGGTCAACTTCTGGATTTATAAAAGATAATTCACACGTGTACACCTGGTCAACTTCTGGATTTATAAAAGGTAATTCACACGTGTACACCTGGTCAAGTTCTGGCTTTATAAAAGGTGATTCACACATGTATGTCTGGTCAAATTCTTCTTTTGTAATGGATATTCCACAAAGAGACTTAAGATCTTCAGATTTAACTGCCACATCTACATATTCCAAAGAATTTGTCTCCTTAAACAAAAACCAATTAATGATTAAGCTAATTAATGTTCTTATAAAATACTTATAAGCTATATTTTAAAAAATTTATGAAAACAATTCAGAAAATAGTGTAATATAAATTAGAGAGTTTGGAAACCGCCTGAAAGGTTAATTATACTAGATCTATATCGAAAAACAAACATATTTCTTCAAGCTTCCATCTCCTGATCAGTTTCATTGTTACACAATTACTGGTAATTTTGGAAAGATTATTTGTTCATATTATGAAAGCGTCATTCTATTAATTTTCAAATACATAGTTTTTTGTCTAGTGTTTTTTCATGTATAGCTTTCTTGGAGTGAAATAGGAATGTTATAGAAAATTTAAAATCAGTGTGGCTGCGAAAGTGATCAGAAGTTTTAAAGTGTGAAGAGTATGAAGAAATAAGCTAAATAGTAGATTTTTTCATACATTTCATATGAAAAATCATTAAAAAAAACATTAACTTGATTGTTTGACCCAGTCACAATGTTTTCCGCAAAGTCCAGATAGGTTTAGAAGTTTTGTGATTCATAAAGCTCAATAAAATTTTAAGAGATCTATTTAAGTTTTCTATGGACATCAGGAATTCTGTCTTGATAGTATCCTTATAACCACAGAATATATGGACGTTAGTTATTATGTAAGCATATTTTGGGACATTTTGGGACTCCCTTACTAAGTAAAAATAAGCTAACGCCCAAACCTCTTCCCTTTTCCCTTCCCAGCTCACTTAAGTTATATTTGTGGACAAATTTGTAATTTTTTTATGCAATTATAAATTTCTGGTGATTATTAACATAAAGGTGTAAATTAATTTTGCGAAATATTCACAATAAACAATGTTGTAAGTTTAATTAAAATTTATCCTACTAAACAGATGAAATTAAGAAAGTTATAAAATTCGCAGTTCTTTTTCGACCAATGCTCTCGATGTCTCGGAATACAATATACTGTGGGATAAAGAAGATAAAGATGGCTCAGAAAAATCAGACTGATGGGAGATTCAGAAGGGAGGGAGAATAACATAACTACTGATTAAAAATAATACTAATGTTGTTAGTAAATTTAATTCTATGATAAAATTATTTCTTATAAATAGAGTATTTTAGCTTTTTTTTTATTTATTTTCTTAGGATCAAAGCTTTTGTCTGTTGGTGGTACTGAAAAATGAAGGTGTATCTTACAATCAATGGTGTCTTAGAATCGAAGAAATGTGGTATGAGTGTATAGCCCGAAAGGGTAGTAAGAAGCAGTGCTTTAAAAAAATATTGTATGTGTTAATTTTGGGAGGCTGGATCACTGAGCCATTCTTGTCTATCTCACTATGTCTTACGTGCGTATTATTCTGACCCGCACTTCCCCCTTGTCAGCAAAAATAAGCAAATCTTGAACTCCACTTCCACCCTAAGATGCTTAAATAATACTTGAACTCCTCCTAATGTAATAACATATATATAATTTTGTTGTACAGATGGTCTGAGGAGGCGATTTTCAACCTTTTTTTCCAGCAAAAGCATGCAGAACAAGCCGCTAAAATCATCACTGCCAATTTGAAATTTAGTAAGCAGAGATTAATTGGAATAAATGAATTAATTATGCAAAACCGTCAATAAACATTGTATAGTGTTTAGCAAACAATGAGGTATACAAAACAAGAATACATTAAAACACAAGGAGTAATAAAAATGACAGTCATTAATGTACAATATTAAGGAGCTCTTATTAAATTAAATACAAGAAATGATAACATAAATTAGAACCTGGTTAATTCAAACTAAATGGAACTGAAGCTGGTTTGGATTAAAGGGGAGAGTACAGGGATTCAGTATTTTCACGAATTTTGAATTAAAGTTGAATGAAAATTGAAAAATGAGACCTGGACACAGGAATCGAACCCAGGACCTTTGGCTTAGTACACTGATGCTCTAACCACGGAGCTATCCAGGAATCGTCCCATGCCCATGGTCATTCTTCACTCATATTTTAAGGCAGTCTATGATGGACGTGCGGAAATTGTCGGCTACAAACGTGTGATTTTATTAAGATCACGAGCTATCAGATAACACAGCCAGCTTCGACTAGGTAGTTGGCTTAATGCTGCCATTGCTGTAAATATTAACATTACAATTATCTTTTAACTTTGAGCTTGTTAACCAATTTAATATATTTCATTTGAACTTATAAAAATCTCCCCCTTTTCTGAAAAATTTGTTTGGATTATCCGAAATTTAGGACTACCGGGGTTTGTCTAATGAGGTTGAGGATATTTTTAAAACTCTTATATTGATCTTATATGTTAGTGTAGATAATATTATTATTAGCACCGCGTCTTACTACCCGTTCGGGTTATACGCACGTGTAGATAATGCTTCAAGCTTGCCTGAGCTGGTTTGCTGGTGACGAGGTGGTCACGGTTTGAATCATGGCCGGGTGATTTTAGGTATTTTTTTTTCAAATACTTTCCCTTCACGCAATTGTGGGTAGATTTCCTCGTAAACTATACATTTCTCTTCAGTGCTTTGTTAGTATGATTATATGTGAATACCCTTAACAGAAATGAAGATGCGGTAAAAATATATACATAAAGCCATAGTGTTTACTCAACTTAACCTATGCAATTCCCGACTTTTTCCTTGATTTCCCCTAGTAATTTCCTAAAATTCCCGACTTGAATGTAACACCCTTCTGTTTCCCCCCTCGAATCCCAGCCACATTTTTTTATTAATCTTTTTTATGAATAAATAAATTTTTAAATTTAAATAAACTTATTTATATTTGTATTAACATAGTCTACAAGGAATTAGAAATTATAAAATACATTACACAGCTTCAAACCAAAAAAGTTTGAATCACATAGTAATTTATTGATTTAATGATTATTATATTTCATATTTTGAGTAAAACAACATTTTCTCGGATTTTTTATTTTTTTTTATTTACCAAATTCCTGATTTGTTCCTGTTCTTTCCTCCACCACTTCAAATTCCTGGCCGATTCCAGTTTTCTCGGATGGTAGAAACCCCCAAAATAAATTAATATTAATATTCTCCCTAGTTTATTTAAGAAAGAAACACTTAATAAAGACAAGAAATGTTTCAATTTCTTACCTCAGGTTCGATTTTAATCATGTCCGTGATTAATAGTCTAGTTCCTTCGTTCTCGTTTTCCAAGAAGTGCGAGTTTTCCTCCATATTGAGAGTTTCTAAGATCAAACAGCATCAAATCTATACCTATGACATTCAAAATGAGTTGAGTTAGTTACATATGTCTGTTTTTATTGTTTGACATGACCGTTGCATCTTTGAGGAAAGTAGAAACTGTGGATTTATCGAGATGCTTTCGTAAAATGCAGTACACTAGATTGTATATTAATATGATAGTTTATTATGGAGATAAGATTTGTTGTTTTGCCTAAGATTTTCATTAAAGTAAAAATGTTATGTAATATTATAGGCAGTACACTACGCTGTCGATTACTAAACACATTCATTACAGTAAAACATTCATCAGAAAGCGAGTCCAACACTTGAGTTACGGCTTAGACAATCTGGCCGCCAAAGCAGGTCCTACTTTAATTAAATTATGAAAATTTTCAAAACCCAAGATTATTATAAACTAACTCCAATAACTCGTATAAAAAACACACTTCAGATATTAATATTAAGCCAAAACCATTAAAAGTATTTGTAAAAATTACAAAAATTAGTTATCAGCAAATGACTATTAAATTGTTCCTCCTCAACAAACAAGTATAAGCTATGTGTTATTTATTTATTTATCAAAATAAACATCTCCCCAATTGTTACCCATTTTGAGCAAAATCATTGAGCCATTTTAAGTTAACTATGATACCTTAGATTTGATGCATTCATAATTGCGCTTATTTATAAACTAGCAAAGTTAATGAGGAAAACACTGATAATGTGGTGTGTTTTAAAATGTAATCTGTCAAAATGCAACTATTTATCTACTAGGAGTTGATATTTCACTCACTAGGTGTCTCTGAGAGATACTTCGATGGTTCAAATTAACAACTCAGTTATAGGTCGAGATGGAAGACCCTCGACCAAACCCATTCATTTTGACTCAAAAGCAAGAATTAATTGTCAATCTTGGTAATCAAACAACTTTTTTTTTTTGCAAGATTTAGGTTTAAAGTTTGCAACTGGAAAATAAATATCATCAATCATTTTTAACAATCTTGGTTAGTCTAAGAATATTTTAATATTCTCTATACTCTAAGGCAGGGCTATTCAAATGGCGTTCCGCGGGCCACATCCGGCCCGCCAAACTCCACAGGTTGACCCACGGATTAAAAGTCCAACTACTGTATCGCTGAAGATAAGCTGTATAGTTAAGATGGTATGTAGAGGCCAGAGGGATCTTCAGTCTCTTTATCAGTGGTGGGGGAAGCTGCAAGACCAATGTTACTCGATCCTTGGCGCTACAAACATGGTGTGTTAATAAGGGAGTGCGAGTTTATCCTCCAGCGGCGTGCGTCCCCCCACTCTAGACCCTGTATCTCTCTCTCCAAGCAACACCACACAACGGCTGAGTTATAGAATGATTTTGGTAAGAAGAACAATAGAAGTTAGTTACTAAAATTACTAAAACAATTTTAATATATTCATACATCAAGTCATGTTATCTGCAGCTGTCATTTTTGATAGATATTATGAATACCTTTAAGATAACACAAATATTATACTAAAATGTTATCAATGTTGGCTGTAAAAAAAAAAGTTTGAATTTTCTTTATCGTTCTTTCAACCAAAATCTTGGTATATATAACATGTTCTTGCTTTTGACCTTGAGCAATGTAGGTGGCCGGGCAACAGGGTGGCTGAAAGTGACTCGCACCTCTTCTCCCCTCAACCCAACAGCAGCCGATGTCTCACCAGTTGAAATTTGCCCGACTTATTGTCTGTGCATTATTTATAGTAATAGGGGAGTACTTTGCTTGTAATTAGTCTTATTATACTTTTCCTATTAATGGTTTATATTTTAATAATGATTATTTATGTTTAAATGATTCTGACATAATATACTTTTTTATATTTACAAGGCCTAGTCCTATTCTATCTTTTAATTTTTTTTTAAATTTCACTGAAATATATCAATGTTATATATGATCTCAAATTACGTTTCCCTACCACCTCCTTTTAAACTAAAAAAGTATAATCTAATAACATCCCAAATTACTGCCAGATTGAATTTAATGTTTGGCCCACCAAATATGATTTTTTGAAGTGGCCCGCTTGGATAACTTTGCGAATAGCCCTGCTCTAAATGGTTTGAGATAAGAATGGGATTTGTTCCATGTAGCTAATAGGCTATGTGTATCTTTAATGAAACCGTAGCCCAAGTTAGCTTGCCACGTTGTTTGAGAAAAAAAATCATGTATGTTTAAACATGAACTGTTATGCCTTAAAGCTAGATCTTTTAGAGGATATTTAATGTGATGAAAAACTTGAGTTTATGCTAATCAGCACCAAATTTAAAACCAACCATATCCAAACAAAATTATATATCGTTCATTTGTGCTCTAAAAATGTACTAATTAATTACATTTATATATATTATTTATTTGAGGTGTTTAACGTGCACTTTCTGAACCGACAGATTATATCAGCACACAATAATTTTTATGAGGGAGAGCGAAAGGGCCCACCAAATTAACCGGGAAAGTTATTTTCCCATCCATTCCAGGGTTCTTTTAAACACCACAATCGACACGGAAACAACAGCGTTACTTCCCCTCCGAAGGAAGTTGTGCTTAGGATTTTAATCGCCCAAGAAAAATCTGTTGACCCCGGATATATTTAAACCTATGGACATCAGGTCCTAAGGCAGGAACTTTACTACAAAACCGCCGAGGTCAACAATTTATTAAAGAACATATATATAGGTTCACGCAGATGGATCCTTTAGACCAGTTCTAAGGTTGATCCAGCCAATTCAGGTAATTTTGAATGGTGTAACCAATGTTCATTTGCAGCGAAGGTGAGTACATTTTTTAACTAGGCTTAGGTCTAGAAAACATATAAACAATTAATTTTTATATTAGTAGCCTATGCATAGGTCACATTATTTGATAAGTTAAGTGTGAATAATTAAACATTTTGATTGTCCCAAGAACTAATGTTTTTATTATTATTATTATTATTATTATCATCATCATCAGCAGCAGCAGCAGTCTTACTACCCGTTTGGGCTATACGCACTTACGCTAATGTGCAATGGTAGGGTGATTGTGAGATGAAATGGAGGACTTACAGTTTAACGTGGAATCCAAACCACGGTGGAGGCCTGGCATTCCTTAATGTTTTTAATATTTAGTCAAAGTATGCACCTTCTATCATCTATCATCAAAGTCGTGTCTAATGATAAACTCCAACAATTAATTATTCTTGGTATTAATATAAATATATTCAAACACGGCTAAGAAAGTCATAAAGTTATTACCTATTGTAGTTGTATATTTCCATCATTCCGTTTGATTGTTTCAATACATATATGAAAAGTTTCAAAATCACAAATAAAAATGTAGTAATTTTATTACCTAAATACTGAACAAACGAACAACAAAAATGGTGCTATAAACTACTATCCATGACCAAAGACTTAAAGATAAAGGTCTGCCTACTCTCTAGTAAAAGTGATAATATATTTAAGAACAGTGATAATATATTTAAGAACATTAGCGTTAGTATCGAGAAATAATATAACGCATTCCATTTAAATATAAAGAAGATTTTAAGTTCTCACATTGCGATTTTAGGTGATAGATGATCAAAGAAAATGATTAAGATTACCAAAATAAAATAAATTAAAACTATAATACTATTGTTTGCTTTTGACCGCAAAACAATTTTACTTTACAGCTATAAATATACGATATTTGTCAACAGGAGCCTCGTACACTGACGAGAGACTTTAAATATATTGTGTGGTATTTAAATTGTAAGACTTAAATTATAAATAAACCGTAGTAAAAACTTAGGTCACTTGGCCAACAATTATATCAGCTTGTATAATACAACCGAGGGAATTCGTGTTTGAAGCCTTTTGAAAAACTTTTCTTTTTGTTTTGAGTATTAATGTCAGATGACTGAAAATTAAGACCAGTAAGAGATATCATAAACATTTAAAATTGAAAAGAAATTTTTTTTAACTAGGTATAGGCCTACAACTGAAAAAGTAGAGGCATTATAATATCAGCGCATTGTGTTTTACAGAGACGTAGCATCAAGGTAGACTATTAAGACTTTGTCTCCCCTAACCTTAAAATGGAAGGTCAAGAGGAATAAAAATAAAAGGTTTATAGTATATACTATTGTTTGAGCAGCAGAAACACATTTGCAGCGTACTTTGACCTATTGTCACAAATGCATAAGAAACATGGACATTGAATGTAAAGCGGCGTATCGACTGCACGCGTCTGCCGCGCGAGGCACTGTACGTTGCTTTACCGTGCAAAGTCGATACGATGCGCGTGGCGGAACGAGCGAACAAGTGTAGAGCCAAATGGAAGCAGTCCAGGGTCGCGTGGCAAAGGGATTACAGTATGCTGTGCTCTTTCATTTGAGACGGCAGCCGCTGCACGTGTAATACCCATGATGATCCCGCGCGAACTGAGGAACAGTGCAGTGCAGTGCGGCTGCCTCGTTCGATACAGGCTATCACGAATACGGCTCTCCACATATGAACAGTCAATATACACTTCAAGAGAGAGTAGGAAAGTGGAGGCCATGGAAATGGAAGTTTGTGAGGAACATGTTAGTTGTCACGAGGAGAAACAAGGTTAGGAATGAAGATATCCCGGAAAGAGTTGGGGTACAGGGAGTACATGATATAGTAGAGGAAGCAAGGTTGAGATGTTATGGGTACGTAATGAGGATGAAAAAAAGAGAGGATGCTGAACAAAATGTTGGGAACGAAGTATGTGGGGAAAAGACCGCAGAGGAGAACAATAAAGAGATGGGAGGAGCAGATAACAGAAAGTGTTCAAGTGAGAGGAGAAGAATGGAAGAAAGATGGAGGCATTCTACCAAACTGACCCATCCACAGGCTGGAAACAGTTGATGATGATGTTTGTTTTAAAAGAAATCCAAAAAATATACCACATACAAAGGTGCTTATTCCCTGAAGAAAATATTTTTATCCTTTACTTTCCCTATAGAGACCAACCACACTTTGAAAAAAAAAAAATTCTTGTTGACAACACTATTTTAAGATACCCAGCCCTCTCCCCTTCTCTAGAGGTACTCCGTTCACCTCGAGGAGAAATCAATTCATCCGAGTTGACAAAATACTGCTGTCAAGTAGTTGTGATATAGTTGAGAGGGGTTGGTAAATAGCGAAGTTTACTTCTGTCTCAACTTCATAATGTTAGCTACACCACTGGTGCTTTATTAATAGGTGAGTTTTCACTGTTGACTTGGCTACAATAGGTTAATTTATGTAAACCTACATATACTGTAAATCGACGTAAAATGCCCTTTTTAATTTAAATATCAGCTAGATTTATTTTGAGTGGGCCTAATACATACCAAGCTAATATTAACGTTCCAAAAATAACCTGCAAAAATCCTGAAATATATATGTATGCCTAGTAGTAAATAGACCTAGACCAGTTATGAGCAAACTTTCGAGGATTGGATCAAAAGAAAAATGTAAGGAAGACCAACAAAATTATTGTAAAAAGAAGTTTCATGCTAGAAAACACTTGCTCACATTTATATGAGGCAAACAAGGCGATAAATTTCTTGACATGAAATATCAAATTTGGGAAACTTGATTTCGATAAGGACTTGTAGAACTCAAGTTTTGAGATGTTGAGAAACAATTGCTTCAATTCTGTGTTACATTGCAATTCAATTGTCATGGATGGTTTGAGTATAGGTTCATCTTTGAACACTGGTCACTAAGATATAAAATAAAATTAAAAACAAACAATTGCGAAATGCATTTTTTCTGTTTTTTCCTCATTTTTTAACACATTTTTTAATCGGAATTTAGAGTTATTTCGCAGGCCACATCTGGCCCCCGGGCCGTACTTTGCTAATCAATGACCTAGACCATACTATCCATAACTTGGTTATTAAGGCCCTTGACCCTATTAAGTGTAAGTCTAAAACCTATTTAGTGGGAGGGTAAAAGGCATGGCGCAATTTCCCAACTGACCAAAGCACCTTTCCGCGAACAGATAGATCACGGAAATAATAGATGGCGTTAGCTCCCGGACAGGTCTTGTGGAAAAATCATATATTTGGAAATGCCAATTTTCTCGAGAACGAGTGAAATATTTATATTAATATTTTCAACACCCTTTCTAAGGTAATGTATCGATGTTTATTAATCGTTGCATTTTCTTATTTTTTGTTATGAAGCCGGCAGTCTTCTATTAAAAAATGTCAATTTTATCGATATTTGATCAGTGTTAAAATTATAGAGGAGGTGTGTATATAAAAAGTAAAACTTAATCAACATGCTTCTAATCTTGAACAAACTGTTTCCAAAAAGAAAATTGCAAAACAATAAAAATTCTTGAAGATAACCGTTTGTTTCCACGGCTCTGCATTTCCACGTCAAATGAAAAGGACCAATCGCCTTAAGTAGCTTACCTCAATACCAGGTCACTCGCAAAAACACGCCTAATGTGTTCATGTAGCTTTTTCAAAACAAATAAGATGTACACATAGAGAGATATAAATTCCCTTTATTTGTTTATACTCGCCATTACTTCAATTCACTGTATTTTTAAAAGAGAACCGAACGAGTAGAAATGTTTTAGCATCTCCAGGAGAGAACAGTATATTTGATGAATAGGTATCTAACTTAATCAAACAGTTTATGAACAGTCGAAGAAAGCACTCTTGTTAGCAATTTTAAGGTAGCTTCACTAAGTATGAATTTTATTTATTCTTTATTTGATCTTGCATCTTCCTAATATTGTATATAAACTTTACTTACCAGTAACAACATTTTCTATTGCCTTCAGTGAGTTGACGTTTTTATTGTTGAACTATTTTAGAACGAAAGGATTTTTCTAACGGACTTAATAAGACTTCCTTTTTGCGTTACATTTATCAATATATCAATTCTAAGCAAACACAAACTGCCTTAACCCGCAATTTTTAGATCGTGAATGAATCTATAATATTTCTATAACATCGGGCATAAAGATGAGACGTCCACTATTTTTCCTTGGGTTTTTTTTTAGCACTGTCATCTATGTTTTATCTTTTAACATATTACTGAAATGGGTTTAATAACTGACGTCTACATTGCTTAGTTAGGCCAACCATATAGGTTTTTATTTCCGTTAAAATTGAATTCAATTCTTTTTCTGTGATGCCACTTTTATAATAGCCTACCAAAGTATTTAAAAAATATCAAATTATTGTTTAACAAAGGTGTCATGATTTTGTTAAATTCCATACAAGTTAAATGCCAAGTTTATTATAACAGAAGCTGTATTAGATCTACTGTAATTTCAGTATACTGTAAACTAAATTTTTTATAATGTTTAGTGACCTTGTTAAGGCTTGACTTGGTTGTTCACAAAACTCTTAAAGGGTTCTTGCGTGATCTATTACACAAAGCATTCATATATTATTGTAATTACATGAATTTCTTCAAATGTGGTACTTTTTTTTTAATCTCTTTATTACAAAAGCCTTAATAAACAAATAATCAAACCTTGCATGTATAAAAACAGGACTTCTAGCATTAATTATTACATGTATTTACCTTTTGAGTCATTTCTTGGCACATTATACAGCTGGAAATTGGTATATAGATAGATGCAAACTACTTTAATAACATTAAACAAAAATTTCGTGTTTTTATTATTTTTTTAGGGCAGGTGGTGAGGTAGATAACTGAGAGTCCCACAAACAAAATTTAAAGTTTATAATAATCCATTAATTCTTTATTTAGCTCCAACAACATACATTAGTGGCTAAATGATAGCTGTCCAAATGACAATTTTTCAATCATCTTGTACCAGTATTTTCTATAACAGTTTTTCCTTGCAAGTGGTCTTAGGACCGCCAAAACTCCATGGACTCATTGTTGCTGATCCATATATACATTCTTATTTGTAGTTACTCTTATTTAACAATGAGTTGGCTCAATAGCTAACTGATTATATAATTATGAAAATTTATAAGAATAAGGAAAGCTAAGCTAATTGAGAATTTAATGTAGAAAGCACACTTAGGGAAAGAGGATAAAATTTGGAAAGATTCCAAGGTAGAAAGGAGACATCATCTTTCTTTCATCTGATCGTAACTCTAAAAACCCATATCCGATTTACAATTTCAATTCCCCATAATAATTAGAATAGGTTTTGTTCACAAGTTTCGGCAGAGCCCTCATGATATGCGACAACCCGCCCCTACAGCTCAACATCATCTGGTGCGAGCAATTGTTCGATACATTATGGAATTCGCTCTCATTCTTTTGTTCATGCTTCTCTTTAAATTCGAGGAAGAGTCACAATTAACCTTATACACCTCAATTAACAACTGTTATACATAAATACACCTAGGTATTTATTACAAAGATAGACACACACAAAGCGGCAAAAGTTTAATACCTTTAACATTAATGTTCTGTGATCTAAATTTTGAAATACTAAATAAGAACTGTTTTTGAAATCAAGATTATCTGTATATGAGCTAAGCTAAGCTTACTATTGAAAAATCTAGGCTTGTCCCCAAACCTTGCGAGTACTTTGCCAGTTTGTCCTTGGTACATAACAAATACTTCTGGTTTGTTTATTAAAAACCATTAGGGAAACACTGCTCTGTAAGACACATTAAACTATCTCCAAAAATATTGTGTCGATTGAAATGATTAAAAAATCACTTAGTTTGTAGGAATATAGTGTTTATAGATTAGGGTGATTTTGATTAGTAAAGGATAACTAAAAATAAATATTAGTATTTCAAAATGTTGAGCACACATATTAATGGTAAAGGCATTAAACTTTTAGTTATAATTAAAAAAAAACCACATTACCAAGCAAGACAATCTTTTGCATTTCACTTTTTTAGAGTATAAGGAAATCGATGTGGAATACATAATCCGCCTTTTCTGCCTTGTATATAACAATCTTCCACGTTTAACTTCGTCAGAGTATAACAACCTCCATGTGCAACACACAAACCACCTTTTCTTCCTTGTTTAAAATTCTTCCACACTTCACTTCTTCAGAGTATAACGACCTCCATGTCCAATACATAATCCACCTTTTCTACCTTGTTTACAACAATCCACCACAATGCACTTCTTATGAGAATTTCCACCACCATGAGCTGTACACACTCCATTTTTCCTAGGCCGGTTAGAACAATCTTTGACGACACAATTTTGATAGCAGCCCCCATGTTCTCTACATAACCCACCTTTCTGAGATATTTTAGAACATTCTTCAACACTACATTTCTTTTTATGGCCACCGCCATGTGCTACGCATAATCCAACTTTATTAGCTTGTTTAGAACAACCTTTTACACTACAATTTGAATTAATACCACCATGTGCTATACATAATCCACCTTTCCTTCCTTGTTTAAAACAATTTTCAACAATACACTTCTTATGAGAATGTCCACCGCCGTGAGCTGTACACAATCCATTTTTCCTCGGCCGGTTAAAACAATCTTTAACAACACAATTTGTATTACATTCTTCAACACTATTTACCTTTTTATGGCCACCACCATGTGATAAACATAGTTCGCCTTTAAAAGCTTGTTTAGAACAACCTTTAGAATAAACACCACCTTGTGTTCTATGTGATTCATGATTATGTGATATTTTAGAACAATTTTCTATACCACACATCTTTTTATAAGAATTACCCCCGTACCATTGACCTAATCCATCTTTTTGAGAATATTTAGAACCATGATCTAAACAGGACTTATGAAAACTGCATTCTCCATGTTCTGGACATAATCTACCTTTCAGAGGTAGTTCAGTGAAATCTTCCACTATTTTATAAAATTCTGTGGAAGGATTTCCAGTTTTATCATATTTTTTGGTGCAGTGGTTAACTTTCTTAGTTTCACAAATTTTATCGATATCATTAGTTATGTGTACAGGTGTGTTTTTATTAGTATCTTCATATTCAGATTTATTCTGACATGATAACTGTTCGTTTGATTCTTTGTATTCCTGTGGCAACGGAGCATTTCGTTTATTAATCTGTAAAACAAAACAAAAAAATACTTCAATAGTTGTTATATAAAACAGAAAAAGTCTGAAAAAACATTAAATGTATTGCATAATATTTCTATTTCATTAAATCTTTTTTTTTACTATGTATTCCATGGTAAAATTCATCTTAGACATCTTGTTTTAAGACTGTCTTACTTAGATCTGCCCTAAAAAAAATCGCTATTCTTACCACGAGATGCATGGAATGGAAAATTGAATGTAGAGGTTTTTAATAAAAATAAAAAAGGGTCGTACTTTAGTACAAGTTTAAGTTCAAATTTATATATTCATACATACCTAATCCCACTATTCCCTTTCAGTGTAGGCAATAAACTGTGCATATAGCTCAAAAAACAACTCCATACTTAATTGATCCTCACAAACTCTCTCCACACTTCCCTATCCTTGCATACTCCCTTCACTTCAACAACATCCATACACCGAGTTATACATGCTCTTTTATTATTAAAATTCTTAAATGTTCCTCTTTTTTACACATTTGTCTACAACATTAAACCACACCTAAATTCCACTCATTGGTATTGTGACTTTTATATAACATCCCTATTTGCTTATAATCTTGCTACCCCATTGCCATTCTTGTTAACAAATATATCTGCAATGTCTCATCACTTTAATTATGCCTTGCTCAAGGCTTATATTGAAAATTATTTAGCTTGATTACCAAGGCCCACAAGCAAGGTATGCCGACCGAGCAACCACCCCCATTTGCGATGATAGTGCCAATATTCGTGGATATAGGGTGTTATGTGGTATGCATAACGAACCCTCAGTTCCTTAATCAGTTTTCTAAGCCGGAGCTACTACTTATTTATTCAGGTATCTCCTCATTTGTCCACACGAGAATAAGTTTTATGCGGTTTCAGGCTTTTGCTTCTCACATAAATTTTGGAAGCGCTGGAGATTGAGTTCAGGGCCTCTGGATCTGTAGACAAGAGCTCAGACTACTATACTGCAGAGGCCCTAACCAGGTGAAAATGCTGGGGCGGGGAGGTTAAGGGGAAACGGCCTCCCCAACTGTCACCATCAAAGGAAAATTACGAATTTTAAAGGCATCTAGAAGCTATGTGGAGTTTATTTTTATGGTAATTAAAGGAAGGAATTAAATACCTTAAATGATCTCTCTACATTTGTTACAATTTAGAAACCAAATTTGAAAATCTACATTGAGCACTTATTTGATAAAGTTATGATTGGGGATAAAACTGCGGGAGGGGGGAGTTGACCTTAAAAATAGTTTCACCCCTTTGAAATAAATTTGACTATACCTGCCCTAGTTATATTTTCGAATATGATAGGGTTGAAAGCGAACTTTTTTTTTAAAATGCTTTTAAAGGCATAGAGCTAAGATTCAAACAAAATTGAATGTAAGATAATTTTAAATATCTTATAAGACATCGAAAATTTAAAAAAAAATCATTAAGAAGAACACTCCGAATAAATTCTTGTGGAGTATAATTTTTTTTTTTAATCAGGACCACTCATATAGCTTAAAGAGCATCTAAATCGTCAAATGTTTGCTGGTGGAGTTATTCAGGAACTCTTTAAGCCGAGGGTGAGAGTGAGAGGGTGGGGGTGAAGGGGGTCCAGTCCCTCAGAACCCCTTCTTGATTAAATAACCCCCACACCCTTACACAAATAAGGTTCTGCCGTCGCTGCAACAAACTGTATGGTTTTAGATGATTTTGTAGTTCTCTAATAAAGTTGTCCGACACCTCGACTCAGTCAGTAAAGTGTGTGCGTGTGTGTGTGTGTGTGTGCGTGTGTGAGTGTGTGCGCGCGCGCGTGAGTACCAAATGTATTTAAGGCCGTAACTCTCGTATATGAGACACAAAGGTACCTATTGAAAATGGTGACCAACTGTGGAAAGGATGAGGTTAAGAGGTCGTGGTTGTTTTTGCCTCAGGTGGTTGACCCATTCTTCCGATGAGCCTGCCAACAGTCAGAATCAAATAGGAACCAGCTTATTAAAACAGTGTTCATATATTCATACGTCAAGACCAAGAGCGAGCAAAACATCCTGTATTATAAGTACTCATAAAAAACGGTTGTGAAATAGTAAAATTATATCAATTTTGAATGCAAAAAAAAAATGTTTGAATTTTCTTAAAGAGTTTTTGTACTGAAAACAAAAGTAGACTAGATTGGTTGGTTTGTTTACTGGAATCCATAGGGTTAGTTTGGAATACAGACTTTAGCATTAAGAATAGTTGTATCACTTTTTATTCAGCCACACACGTACTAGCCACGTTAAGGTGTTAAGGATGAGGACGATTAAATTTAGAGGAATTGTACCCGCATTAGACCATTCTGCCACCGAAGGGGGTAATATCAGTTTAACCTTCACAAAAAAATTATTAACACTAGTCTTAACTACAAACTGAATTAGTAAAACTAAAAGCATTTTTAAGTCAAAGTTGGAAGGTGGCCGGGGGGGTGGGGGTGGCTAGGTACGATATAACAATCTTATTATTTGTTTTTTATTATTATGTGTTCTGTTTCTGTCTTTCAATAGGCCCATTCCTTTTGTCGGTAAATTTAGACCGCCAATGAGCCCTGTCCTCTGCCTCCTCCTTCAACTCCCAGAATTTTCTTCTTTCCTACAAGTCATCTAGTATTTGAAACCTCCTCCTTCCCTCAATCTTGCCTTTTATGACATCGTGCAGAAGACAGTTTCTCCTAAGATCCAGTTTGCTTTGTACCGAAGAATCACATCCAAAATGGTTCTCTTCTCACCCACTCTTCTTAGGACTTGTTCATTTGTCCCCCTGTCTGTCCACCTGATCTTCTCACCCACTCTTCTCAGGACTTGTTCATTTGTCACCCTGTCTGTCCACCTGATCTTCTCGAGTCCTACCCAGCATCACATTTCAAATTTCTCCAAGTATTTCTGTTTTTACTTATCATTAACATTTATATTTTTCTAGCTTGTAATTGCTGTCCATTTTAACTTAAGATCTATTGACCACAAAGCTATGCTCGTTTAAATCTAACATAAGGGGTAGTGCTTTTTAAAAATCGCCGCTCAATTCTCTGTTAATTGGTTGAAACGAGACTATTTAGTCGTAAGCGGCGATACCATAAGCACGAAAACGATCTGGTCGTGAACATCAATAGCAGGTAAATCGCGAAAAAACACGATATGTTATGGTAAAGGTCTCGTGTATTAAGTCATTCTACCATCAAAGTTTTACAGCACAATTTTAACGAGTGTATAATTAATTATAAGCTATAAACAGTATTTTAATGATTTCCCGCTATCACAGTTCACGGCAGGCGCGTAACTGGTGGGGGGGTGGGGGGGGGGAGGATATTGGGATATATCCCCCACTTGAAATCCCACCTTCAATAATCATTTCATGGGAAAAAAGTAAAATGTAGAAAATATGTTTAAATTTGCCACAGGAAATAACACATACAATTTTAAATTTATTTCTTGTGTAGAATCAAAATCTAAGGGTTTATACCTGTTTGCCGAAATTTGATTTCATATCCTCCCCTGAAAAAAAAATTCTTAGCTACGCCCCTGGTTCACGAGTTATAAGGGGTCAAACTTGATATATTATGCTTTTTACATACCATTCTTAAAGTAAAGTAATTAATGTATGGGGCTGATATTTAGTATAACTAGATAAGAATGAGGTGAACACAATAAAATATTTAAAATAGATATAATATTTAACTATAAATATCCCATAAATATGTATCATTAATATCACTTATTCTATTGTATTAGAAACTCGAAAGTTTACTGTTGCATCTATCCCTATCTTGAGCTAGTTCTCTCCTGTCCTCATTACACCCAATCCCTATCTTTAGCTAGCTCATTTCAGGATAATAATGACTAATGAATTAAAACTTTACAGATTGCATAGTACACAGAACAGTGTACAAATTTAATTGTCACATTAGGTCTTCTGTGCTGTATAAATGCGCATGAGCACAGACCACTGCTGTAACATCCTGTTTAATGGCTCAGTAGGGGTAGGAGGTCCGACTTTGAAGTACAGTAGATGTTAATACTACATAGGTATTTTTTAGAAACTTTCCCTAGAGGGGGATGGCAGGACTTTTCATGAGACAACGGAATTCCTGACATCTCTACGGTCAAATGCTGTATATGGATGGGGGTTTTACATTTTTGTCCAGTATTTAAAGATTTGTACGTATAGCTATGCGTCTTAAGAAGTATCTGTTTCCGTTATTGGTAGGTTGTTTCACAGTAAGAGCCCATGCTATTTTACCGGGGAGATTTAAACTGTCGGTTAGGAACAAGAATCCGCTATTCAGAGCTTTCCATTTAGGGAGACTTCCCTGTATATATTTAAAAAAAAAATAGTTATGTCACTTAGACTTTACAAATCCTTGGCAAAAAAATTTGTTATAAAATCAGTGATGGCACATTTTAGTTAAAATATGGTTTTCAAAACTCCCACATTGTTTCAAATGGTACAGAGGAAACACGATCACAAAGAATAATTGTAAGCTGGAGGGTTCTGTTTTTAAAGGAAATTCAACACACATTATTACAGGATTGAATATGTTTCAGTATGGGAAGTACAATTAAAATATATTATTAGTAATAAAAGTTTTATTTATTTATTGAATTACAAGAAAAAACAAATAATTCTTCATTAAAAACTAAAAGCAATGTTTTATTCTATAGAAGGTAAATTTTTTTTGTCTTTTTGTCAACATATGTGCCAAATTTGAGCGCACACAACATTAAACTTTATTTTAATTTAAGTAAATGAATGTTGGTTATAAAGTCATTTTATAACAATCTTTCACATTGCACCTTTTTTATAATCGTCCTCCTCATGAAATTTACAAAATCCAGTTTTCTTAGCTATTTTAGAACAATCTTGTTGACTGCACCGTTTTAGATAACGTCCTCCATGCGCTCTACATAATCCGCCTTCTCTACCTCTTTTAGAACAATCTTTTACACTGCACCTCTTTTGATGATAACCACCTCCATGTGCAGTACATAAACCACCTTTACGAGCCTGTTTAGAACAATCTTTCACGGTGCACCTCTTTTGATGTGCTCTACATAATCCACCTTTCCTAGCTCTTTTTGAGCAATCATTCTCGTTGCAATTTTTAGAAAAACCTCCATGAGCTCTACATAATCCATCTTTCTGAGAAAGTTTAGTACACTCTTCAAAGATGCATTTCTTTCGGTAATTACCTCCATGTGCTTTACATAATCCATCTTTATGGGCTTGATTAGAACAATCTTTAACACTGCATTTCTTTTTGTAAGAAACGCCTCCATGTGCCATACATAATCCACCTTTCTGGGAAGGTTTGGAACAGTCTTCTACACTACACCTCTTCTGATAAAAACCACCTCCATGTGTTGCGCAAAATCCACCTTTCTGTACTTGTTTAGAACAATACTCTACACTGCATTTATAAAAATATCCTCCTCCATGTGTTTTGCATAATCCACCCTTGAGAGATATTTTAGGACACCCTTCAATGCTGCATTTTTGTTTACTACCACCTCCATGCGCTGCACAGAAACCACTTTTATCAGCTTGTTTGGAGCAACCTTCTTTAGTGCACTTCTTTTTGTAAGAGATGCCCCCGTGTTCTCGACAAAATCCGCCTTTTTGAGAAAACTTTGAACAATCTTCTATGTTGCACCTCTTTTGATAAGATACACCTCCATGTGCTATACATATTCCATCTTTCTGAACTTGTTTGGAACAATTTTCTACACTGCATTTATAAAAATACCCTCCTCCGTGCGCTGTGCATAACCCACCTTTCCTACCCAGCTTGGAACAATCTTTTATAGTGCACTTTCTTCTATAAGATTTACTAGAAGGATTTCTAGTTTTAACATCTTGTTTAGTGCTTTGGTTAGCAGTCTTTGTTTCACACATCTTATTGATATTAGTATTTGTGTGTATCGGTGAGTTTTTATTGGTATCTTCATATTCATTCTGACATAATTGTTTTGATGATTCTTTGTACTCCTGTGACAATGCAGCATTTTGTTTATTAATCTGTAAAACAAAACAAAAAAAACTTCAATAGTTGATGTATAAAACACAGGAAGGGTTTAAAACAATCATAGTGTAATATTTCCATTTCGTTCTACAAACAAAAAAGACAATTTGAATCACATTGTAATTTTCTGATTTAATGATTATTATAGTTTGTATTTTTAGTAAAACATTTTTCCATATATTTATTTTGTTCCAATTTACCGAATTCCCGACTTATTTCCGTTTTTTCCTGACCACTTCAAATTCCCGGCTAATTCCAGTTGTCCCAGATTTTCCCAGATGGTAGACACCCTGTATTATCCTTCTACTGTGTCTGTCCAAGCCCACCTTTTCGTTTTTGTTTAGAAAAATCTTATAGGGCGCAAATCTTGGATAATAAATAATCTTATCTAGAACCATAATATCTACTTCTCTTTTGATAATAATCACACACTATGTGCTATACAAAATTTACCTTTCAGAAATAATTAGAAACTAACTTTTATAGTGTAATTCTTTAAATTAAAAAAAAATATGTATAATAAATAATCCAACTTTCTATACCAGTTTGTCACAATGTTTTAAACGGCACTTGTTTTTATAAGAATCAATCCGTGTGCTCTACATAAGCCGGCTTTCTGAGCCTGTTTAGAACAACCCTCTACACTGCACTTTTTGTGATAACCTTCCCCATGTTTTCCACATAATCCACATTTCTGAGCTTGTTTGGTGCACTTTTTTACACTACACATTTTTTTATCATAATCACCACCATGCGCCCAACATAATCCGCTTTTTTGAGATTGTTTAGTACATTCTTCTACTTTGCACCGCTTTCGAGATCCACCCCCATGCGCTATACACAATCCAAACTTGTGAGAGTTTTTGGAACAATCTTCCACACTGCACTTCTTTTGATAATAACCACCTCCATGTGCTATGCATAATCCACCTTTCTGAGGGTATTTAGAACAATTTTCTACACTACACCTTTTTTGGCAGCCAATACCCCCATGTGAAAAACATAATCCACCTTTATATACATGTTTATCACAATTTTCTACACTACAACTTTTATAACTGTTTCCATGTTCTGCACATAATCCACCTTTCTGAGAACCTTTACAACAATTTTCTACACTGCACCTCTTTCGATACCCACCACCCGCATGCGAAAAACATAATCCACCTTTATATACATGTTTATCACAATTTTCCACACTACAATTTTTATAATATTCCCCATGTTTTCCACATAATCCACCTTTCCTAGAGTTTTTTGAACAATCTTTTACATTACATTTTTTATAATATCCACCATGTGAAAAACATAATCCACCTATCCTAGATTGCCTAGAACATCCTTCTATACTGCATCGCTTTTGGTAACCCTCGCCATGTTCGAAACAAAATGCACCTTTATACACATGCTTAGAACAAATTTCCACACTACAAATTTTGTAGAAACAGCCATGTACCGAACATAATCCACCCTTTCTAGATAACTTTGAACAATTTTGCACACTGCATTGCTTCAGATGATAGCTACCCCCGTGTGATGTACATAGTCCTTCTTTCAGACCTTGCTTGGAGCAATTGTCTAAAATACACTTTTTTCTACGAGACTTAGAAGCAGGTGGTAACAGATTTTCAATTTTAATTTCCTGTTTAGAGTGGATGTTTGATTTCTTTGTTTTGAATATTTTAACAGAAATATTTGTTTGTACTATCAAGTTTTTATTAGTGTGTCCATTTTCAGAGCTATCCTGACAAATCGGATCTTCCTTTGATTCTTCAAAGTTCTGCGATAATGCAGAATATTGTGTATTTATCTGTAAAGCAAACAAAAAGTCTTCAATAGTTTACAAAATAAAACAGGAACGCTATTTGATAAAAGATTTTAATGAAAATATATAATATATCCCGTTTGTTATATTTGCTAATATTACACTCACCACAAAGCATGCGGATAAAGGCATAAATCAATATACTGTTATATCATCACTCACAGGTAAGTCAAGCCTTAAATTCCTTCCAGGAGTACCTACTAGCGTGTTTTATCCTAAATGGTTTTCTAAGCCCCCTCCATCACAAATATGGTTACAAACGCTTCTAAAACATCATAGATAAAAGTAAAATACCCAAGATTTCTTATCAGAATGGGAGAGAGGGTTTTCTAAAGTAAAATTCCTCGCCCCATCTATTGGCTTGATCGTACCCCNTTTTTTTTTTAACAACCATCCCTTTTGTAGAAATATCCCGCAGCCGCCACTACAACCAGTGTAAGTACACAATAAAATTGTTAAATTGCTTTAAAATAAAGTTCACTTGACTCAAACAAGCACATCATACTGTGGTATGTTATATAATATTTTTAATCCGAGATACCATGTAAAAATGCAAGAAAGTACTATTCATTCAAACTAAAATACACTAAGAACATAAGTAAAATTTCAAATAGAAATAAGAAAAAGTTTAAGTAACTGTTTATATATTTAAGCTGGCATCTGTGAGCTGAGTCCTCGGGGTGGAGGTGGGGTGGGGGGGGGGCAGTCCCAACT